>CAKNYM010044392.1:3452-16330 GCA_932195095.1 Andricus curvator | reverse complement strand
AAATTTTTTATTTGAGATTCTTGTTCTCCATGAAGTTTTGAGTTCACTTGAACATGTTTCAAGAAAATCTCGAATTTTCTCGAAATCGTCTCGAATGTATCACTACCAAATCACCAAATTACTGGATTTTCAAGACAAAATGATGAATCTTCAACTAAAAGAATTTCATCTCGAGTCGAGAATCTCGAAATTTTTTATTTGAGAGTCTTGTTCTCCATGAAGTTTTGAGTTCACCTGGACATGTTTCAAGAAAATCTCGAATTTTCTCGAAATCTTCTCGAATGCGTCACTACTGAAAATGAAAATACGAGATCAATTGTGTTTTATTTTGACTCTTCAAAAAAAAATAAAGAAAAGAATAAAAATGAATATTTGCGACTCTCATTAGATGATTTATCAGTCAATTTACAGCTATAGCTGATTCTTTTGAGAACTCAAAACTTTATGGAGATCACCTGAACATGTTTCAAGAAAATCTCGAATTTTCTCGAAATCGTCTCGAATGCGTCACTACTGAAGATAAAAAAACGAGATCAATTGTCTTTTGACTTTTCAAAAAAAAGAACGAAAAGAATAAAAGTTAATATTTGCGACTCTGATTAGATTATTTATCATTAAATTGACAGCTATAGCTGATTCTTTTGAGAACTCAAAACTTCATGGAAATCAAGAATCTCAAATAAAAAATTTCAAGATCTCGAGTCGAGAATCTTAAAATTTTTTGAGATTCTTGATCTCCATGAAGTTTTGAGTTCACCTGAACATGTTTCAAGAAAATCTCGAAATCGTCTCGAATGCGTCACTACTGAAAATAAAAAAAAACGAGATCAATTGTCTTTTGACTTTTAAAAAAAAATAAAGAAAAGAATAAAAGTGAATATTTGCAACTCTCATTAGATTATTTATCAGTAAATGTACAGCTATAGCTGATTCTTTTGAGATTGCAGTTGGAGAACCGACAAACCCTCATTATCTCCTCATGTACAAGAAGTAACAGCTTGCTGATATAGTCACGCGGTTTGAAATCCAACAAACTTGAACCATAATGTCTTTCTCCCACCCTCATCCTCTCTCTTTCACTCTTTCTCTTTCTCCTCCTCCTTCTCTAATATCTTTCTCTCTTTTTCTCTTGTCTGCCTCACGCAGTCGCTCATGTCAGTTTCTCATGTCAGTTTCTCATGGCAGTGGCTCAGTTCAGCAGAGATGCGCGGAGAAGAGGAGCGCAGAGCAGAGAATGGAAGAGAAGAGAAGAGAAGAGCTCGAATAAGTCAAGTGGCACACAATGCGTAAGAGTATTTTCAGAGGTTGTTGACCGCTCTGTTTCTCGGCTCGCTTCGACAGATCGGCAAATCGCGAACCGTAGGACGATCACGTGATGAAGGTGCATTATAAGACACAAGGAGGGTACCGTAAACCGTAAACGTAAACCATCTACCAATCTGCCTTCCCTTCCCTTCCCTTCCCTTCCAACCCTCTACCACTCCTTCAGTCCTAATTCTTCTCCTCTTCAACTTTGAGTTTCGATTCGTGCATTATTCCTCTTTCGTCACGAGAAATCGTCTCGGCACGCAGAATTCTACTGAGCGGTACCGTTTTGGCGGGAAAATTGCTACCGGGGCAAAAAGTATCATTAGTTCGTGCCTCCTTTCCTATAGACCTACTCACCACTTATGTGCTTTCAGTGAGATACTTTTTTTTCGTTTTTCTTTTCTGTCGAAAGTTTTCGGAGAGATTGGGATTTAGAATTTTTGCAATATTTCCATGGCGATAGTATTGGATAGGAATTCCTTCCGGATCAATCCGAATCATTTCGGAATCTGTATCCGAACCAATCCGACAAATTTTTTACATTTCGTTCGACCCAAATCGTTTAAAAATTAATCCGACGCAATCCCGTTCAGTCCGAATTCCAAAACGAACCAATCCGAACCAAAGTTTTAATCCAAATGAATCTGAATCAAACCGAATTCGAATTGATATACACTGAATTTTCAATCCGAATGAATCCGAGTTCGGATTGAATTGGTTTCATTCGGATTGAAAATCGTTTCAGGTCAATCCGAAGTCGGATTGAAAATTTGGTTCGGATTGAACCGGATTGAGTCGGATTAATTTTTGACCGATTTGGATCAAACAAACTATCGAAATTTTTTCGGATTGGTTCGAATTAACTCGGATTGGTTCAGATACAGATTCCGGAATGATTCGGATTACTTCGGATTGGTTCGGAAGGAATTCCTATCCGATACTTTCGCCAGGGTTCCATACGGAAAAAGAGGGTGGCAGCAGGTCAGGGAAATCAGGGAAGAGTCAGGGATTTTGAAAAAAATGGCAAAAGTCAAAGAATTACTTTCGGAAGGACTTTATGTAAATATCGAGGAGGGGGGGGGGCAACTCTGGCAATTAGCTGGACCAGTGTAATCTGGCGTAATTCAAGTAATTCGGAGTAATCCACTTATGAGTCGGAGTAATCCGTTTTAATCCAGATAATCCACTTTTTTCTGGATTAATCCACTTGTAATCAAGATCATTCGTATTAATTCAGGTAATCCAAATAATCCACATTTGGTGCAGTTCTAACACGAAGTAATCCACTTGTAATCCAAATAATTCGGATTAATTTATGTAATCCATGTAATCCGTTGTAATCCAGAATAATGCACCTATAATCCAGGGTAATCCGGTTAATCCACTTTTTAACCGGATAATCCACTTTTCTCCGGATGATCCACTTTTTATCCGCGCAATCCACTTTTTATCCGGTTAATCCACTTTTTATTAGGATAATCCACTTTTTAACCGCATAATCCACTTTTTAACCGCATAATCCACTTTTTATCCTGTTAATCCACTTTCTATCTGGAGAATTCACTTTTGATCCGGATAATCCACTTTTTATCCGCCGTAATCGACTTGTAATCAAGATAATTCGGAGTATTTCAGGTAATCCAAGTGATCCATTTTTAATGCAGTTCTAGCCCGAAGTAATCCTCTTCATAATTCGGAGTAATTAAGAGTCGTAATCCAAATCATTCGAATTAATTGAGGTAATAAATGTAATCCGTTGTAATCCAGCTTAATGCACCTATAATCCAGGGTAATCCGGTTAATCCACTTATTAACCGGATAATCCACTTTTTCTCCGGATAATCCACTTTTTATCCGATTAATCCACTTTTTATCCGGATAATACACTTTTCATCCGATAATCCACTTTTCATCAGGATAATCCACTTTTCATCCGCATAATCCACTTTTCATCCGGTTAATCCACTTTTCATCCGCATAATCCACTTTTCATCCGGTTAATCCACTTTTTATCAGGATACTCCACTTTTCATCAGGATAATCCACTTTTTATCCGGATAATTCACTTTTTATGCGGATAATCCACTTTTTGTCCGGATAATCCACTTTTCATCAGGATAATCCACTTTTTATCCGCGGTAATCGACTTGTAATCAAGATAATTCGGAGTATTTCAGATAATCCAAGTGATCCATTTTTAATGCAGTTCTAGCCCGAAGGAATCCTCTTCATAATTCGGAGTAATTAAGAGTCGTAATCCAAATCATTCGAATTAATTGAGGTAATAAATGTAATCCGTTGTAATCCAGATTAATGCACCTATAATCCAGGGTAATCCGGTTAATCCACTTTTTAAACGGATAATCCACTTTTTCTCCGGATAATCCACTTTTTATCCGATTAATCCACTTTTTATTAGGATAATCCACTTTTCATCCGAATAATCCACTTTTCATGCGAATAATCCACTTTTCATCCGGATAATCCACTTTTCATCCGGTTAATCCACTTTTTATCAGGATAATCCACTTTTTATCCGGATAATACACTTTTCATCCGAATAATCCACTTTTCATCCGGATAATCCACTTTTCACCCGGATAATCCACTTTTCATCCGCGTAATTAACTTTTCATCCGCTAATCCACTTTTTATCAGGATACTCCACTTTTCATCAGGATAATCCACTTTTTATCCAAATAATTCACTTTTTATCCGAATAATCCACTTTTTGTCCGGTTAATCTACTTTTTATCCGGGGAATACACTTTTTGTCCGGTTAATCCACTTTTTATTCGGATAATCCACTTTTTATTCGGATAATCCACTTTTCATCAGGATAATCCACTTTTTATCAGGATAATCCACTTTTTATCCGCGGTAATCGACTTGTAATCAAGATAATTCTGAATAATTCAGGTAATCCAAGTAATCTCCTTTTAATGCAGTTCTAACCTGAAGTAATCCACTTTGTAATTCGGAGTAATAAAGAGTAATCCACTTGTAATCCAAAAAAATCGGATTAATTTAGGTAATCGATGTAATCCGCTTGTAATCCAGGTTAATGCACCTATAATCCAAGGTCATCCGAGTAATACACTTGTAATCTGGAGTAATTCAAGTAACTCGGAGTAATCCCAGTATTCCGGAGTAATCTAGTTGTAATACGACGTAATCATCTTGTAATCCGGCGTCATTCGAGTAAATCGGAGTAATCCACTTATGAACCGCAGTAATCCATTTTTAATCCCGATAATCCACTTTTTATAAGAAGTAATCCACTTGTAATCATGATAATTTTGAATAATTCAAGTAATCCAAGTAATCCACTTCTAATGCAGTTCTCACCCGAAGTAATCCACTTTGAGATGCGGAGTAATCACGAGTAATCCAATTGTAATCCAAATAATTCGGTTTAATTTAGGTAATCTATATAATCCGTTCGTAATCCAGATTTATTCTCCTATAATCCAGGGCAATCCAAGTAATACACTTGTAATCTGAAGTAATTCAAGTAACTCAATCCACTTGTAATCTAGATTAATGCATAAAAAACCTTAGAGTAATCCACTTGTAATCCAAATAATTCGAATTAATTTAGGTAATACATGTAATTCGATTGTAATCCAGAATAATGGACCTATAATTCAGGGTAATACAAGTAATACACTTGTAATCTAGAGTAATTCAAGTGTAATTCAACTTGTAATCCACATTAATGCACACATAAATCTAGGGTAATCGACTTCTAATGCAAATTATTCAGATTAATTCAGGTAATTCAAGTAATCCGCTTGTAATCCAGAATAATACACCTATAATCCAAGGTTATCCGAGTAATACACTTGTAATCTGGCGTAATTCAAGTATCGCGAAGTAATCCTAGTATTCCGAAGTAATCTACTTGTAATATGAGGTAATCCTGTTCTAATCTGGCGCAATACACTTGTAATCCGGAGAAATACACTTATAATCCACGTTAATGCACAAATAATCAAGAGTAATCCACTTGTAATCCAAATAATTCGGATTAATTTATGTAATCCATGCAATCCGCTTGTAATCCAGAATAATGCACCTATAATCCAGGGTAATCCGAGTAATTCACTTGTAATCTGAAGTAATTGAGTAATTCGGAGTAATCCTAGTATTCCTTAAAATATTCTTGTAATCTGGGGTAATCCTCTTGTAATCCGGCGCAATACACTTGTAATTCAGCTTAATCCATTTGTAATCCACATTAATGCACACAAAATCTGGAGTAATCCATTTGTAATCAAATCAAGTTTGAATAATTTAAGTATTCCATGTAATCCGATTGTAATCCAGGTTAATACACTTATAATCCAGTGTAATTTGATTAATACACTTGTAATCTGGAATAATTCGAGTAACTCGGAGTAATTCCAGTATTCCGGAGTAATCTACTTGTAATGCGAGGTAATCCGGTGCAATCGGAATCATTTAGGTAATCCATGTAATCCGATGTAATTCCGATTAATGCATCTATAACAAGGTATTCCTAGTAATACACTTGTAATCTGAAGTAATTTAAGTAACTCGGAGTAATCCCAGTATTCCGGAGTAATCTACTTGTAATTCGACGTAATCCTCTTGTAATCCAGCGCAATACACTTGTAATCCAGTTCAATCCACTTGTAATCCACATTTTGAACATATAATCTAGAGTAATCCAATTTTAATCCAAATAATTTGGATTAATTTAGGTAATCCATGTAATCCGTTCTAATCCACATTATTGCAACTATAATCCAGGGTTATTCGAGTAATACACTTGTAATCCGGCTCAATCCACTTGTAATCCACATTTCGTACACATCATCTAGAGTAATCCACTTGTAATCCAAATAATTTGAATCAATTTAGGTAATCCATGTAATTCGTTGTAATCCACATTATTGCAACTATAATACAGGATAATTCGAGTAATACACTTGTAATCCGGCTCAGTTCACTTGTAATTCACATCATTGCACAAGAAATCTAGAGTAATCCACTTGTAATCCAAAAAATTTGGATTCATTCAGGTAATCCATGTAATCCATTGTAATCCACATTAATGCAACTATAATCCAGGGCAATTCGAGTAATTCGAGTAATCCACTTGTAATCCAAATAATTTGGATTCATCTAGGTAATCCATGTAATCCATTGTAATCCACATTAATTCAACTATAATCCAGGGAAATTCGAGTAATTCGACCAATACACTTGTAATCCGCTCAATACACTTGCAAAACGGCTCAATCCACTTGTAATCCAAATTAATGTACACATAATCTACAGTAATCCACTTGTAATCCAAGTGATTTTGATTTATTTAGGTAATCCATGTAATTCGTTGTAATCCACATTAATGTACACATAATCTCCTTTAATACACTTGTAATCCACATGATTTGGATTTATTTATGTAATCCATGTAATCCGTTGTAATCCACATTAATGTACACATAATCTACAGTAATCCACTTGTAATCCGGTGATTTGGATTTATTCAGGTAATCCATGTAATCCGTTGAAATCCACATTAATGCACACATAATCTACTGTAATACACTTGTAATCCACATGTTTTGGATTTATTTATGTAACCCATGTAATCCGTTGTAATCCACATTAATGTACACATAATCTACAGTAATCCACTTGTAATCCGGTGATTTGGATTTATTCAGGTAATCCATGTAATCCGTTGAAATCCACATTGATGCACACATAATCTACAGTAATCCAATTGTAATCCATAGGATTTGGATTTATTTAGGTAATCCATATAATCCGTTGTAATCCACATTAATGCACACATAATCTAGAATCCAAATCCATAATCTAGTAATCCAAATAATTCGGATTAATTTAAATAATCCATGTAATTAAATTGTAATCCAGGGTAATCTAGGTAATTCGGAATAATTTACTTATGTAATCCAAATATTTTTCAACTGTTTTGTTTTGACCTTTTTTTTTGTTGAAAATGTAACTATTCTATTTTTTTTTCAATTGATCATTTTTAGTTGAAAATTCATGTGTATTGTTAAAAATTCGTCTTTTTCAGTTGAAAAGTTATCTTCTTGTTTGAAAATTCATGGTTTTGGTTGAAAATTCAACTGTTTTGTAAAACATTAATTTACTTTTAAAAAAAGTCAACTATATTGTTGAAAATTTTTTTTTTTCGTTGATAATACATTTTTTAACTGAAAATTTTACTATTTCATTTTTTATTACAAATTTATCTTTTTTTTTTTAAATTCAATTATTTGGTTGGAAATTCATCTATTTAAAAAAAATTACATATGGGTAGAAAGTTTCTCTTTTTGGTTAAATTAATGTTTTTGTTGAAAATTCAATTACTTGGTTGACAGTTTATGAAAGTTTAACTACCTTTTCAAGAATTCATTTTTTGTTTGACGAATTTTAGTTGAAAATTCATCTCTTTGGTTGAGAATTTAACAATTTTGTTGAAATTTTGTTGATAAAAACTTAATTTTTTAAATTAAAAATATAATTATTCGATTTTTGGTAGAAATTTATCATTTATAGTAAAAAATTTAACTATTTGGTTAAAAATTTATCTTTATGAGTTGAAAATGTAACTATTTTGTTCAAAATTTATCTGTTTAAAAAAAATTATTTGTTTGTTGGCAAACATTTTATTTTTTAAATTAAAAATATAATTATTCTATTTTCGGTTGAAATTTTATCTTTTTTAATTGAAAATTCAACTACTTGGTTGAAAATTTAACTATTTTGTAAAAAAAAATTTATTTGTTTGTAGGCAAAAATTTTATTTTTTTAATTAAAAATATAATTATTTCATTTTCGGTTAAAAATTTATCTTTTTGAGATAAAATTTGACTACTTGGTTGAAAATTTAAATATTTTGTGAAACAAAAAATTTTCTTGTCAAAAATTTAATTTTTTTAATTAAAAATATAATTATTTCATTTTCGGTTGAAAATTTATCTTTTTTAGTAAAAAATCTAACTATTTTATTAAAATTTTATTTTGTTGGCAAAAACTTCATTTTTCAAATTGAAAATATGATTATTCCATTTTCGTTTGAAAATCTGTATTTTTTAGTTGAAAATTTAACTACTTAGTTGGAAATTTTAATTTTTTGTCAGAAAAAAAATTTTTTTTTTGCACAAACTTCATTTTTCAACTAATAATTTTATTGTTCCATTTTTGGTTGAAATTTATCATTTTTAGTAAAATATTTAACTATTTAGTTGAAGATTTATCTTTTTTAGTTGAAATTTCAAATATTTGGTTGAAAATTTATCTATTAAAAAAAAATTATTTTTTTGTTGGCAAACATTTTATTTTTTAAATTAAAAATATAATTCTTCCATTTTCGGTTGAAAATTTATCTTTTTTAGTTGAAAATTCAACTAATTGGTTGAAAATTTAACTATTTTGTTAAAAAAAAATTTTTGGCAAAAGACTAATTTTTTAAATTAAAAATATAATTATTCCATTTTCGGTTGAAAGTGTATCCTTTTTTTTTTGGAAAATTTAACTACTAACTACCATAATTTAAATTATAAAATTTTGTTAAAAAATTCTTTTTGGTTGAAGAGTCAACTTTTTTTATTGAAGATCCATCATTTTAGTTGAAAATTTATATCAAAAAGTTTCTGCTGTTTAAAAAATTTGTTTATAACAATGATAATTTTTAATAATTATCCATACTCTTTAGTGTGAAAAACTAAAGATACTGCACAAAAGTGCCACAATTTTGCTTTTGTTTATCCAATTTGTTTATAAAAATAATAATTATATTTTTACAAATATTTATGAAAATATACAACGTCAATAAATTGCGTATTGATGAATTTTTTAATAATAACTTCTAACAATAATAGTTACATTGGTAGAAAAAAAAATTTTTAATCATTAAACACTTTCGTTGTCAATTTTTTACTTAATTTGTTTCTAACTTTTAAACTTTTAAACTTCACTTTTTTTTTGTAAATTTGTTTTAAAAAAAGGGCTAAAAAGTAAATTAATTAAAATTCGATCTGTAATGATCAGTTAGGACAAATATATTTTTTAAGAACAAGAAAAAATTCTGCTGATAACTGCCAAAAACAAGCTAGATATAATAATAATTTATAAATACATTTTTGCAATATAATTTTTAATTTTTTTATTGTATTTTCAATGTTTTTGGGACTCATGACTTTTAGGACTTATATTTTTGGGCCTTATAATTTTTAGGACTTATATTTTTATTTTAGAGCCTTATGATTTTTCGGGAATTATATTTTAAGACTAATGCTTTTGGAACTTATGACTTTTGGGACTTATATTGTTGGGCCTTCTAATTTTTAACACGTATATTTTAAAGCCTCATGATTTTTCAGGAATTATATTTTGCGATTAATAGTCTTATAGTTTTAGGACGTATATTTTAAGACTAATGTTTTTGAAACTTACTTTTGGGACTTATATTTTTGGGTCTTATAATTTTAAGGACATATATTTTTATTTTAGAGCCTTATGATTTTTCGGGAATTATATTTTAAGACTGATGTTTTTGGGACTTATGACTTTGGGGACTTATATTTTTGGGGCCTTCTTATTTTTCAGACATATATTTTAGAGCCTTATGATTTTTCAGGAATTATATTTTGCGATGCCAATAATAATAATAACAATTTATAAATAAATTTTGGTAATTTTTTCTCATACGAGACAATTTTTATTGTTAATTAACTTGAGCATTAATTTAATTTTTTAATTAGGTGTTAAATTTTTTAAATTGATAAAAATTTCTAGAGATTGGATATCTTGAAATGAAGAAAAGCTGTAAATTCTGGAAGGTTCATGTTTTCCCTTTTACATCAGCCTTTCGTAACATTCCTGGCTGGTCTCTGGCGTAACTAAAAACCCCGAATCTAACAGTACCTGAGTGACTGGTCTATTATCAGAGGGGCTCGGAAATACAAGCTTAAAAGTGAATATATTGCCAGGTCCCCCAAAAAACAAGTCTCGCCTTTAAGAGGCTGAAAATAGGATTAAAAAGAAGAGGGCACTCCGAAGATTCATCTCGATCTTGATCCTAATCCCCTGGACCAGGAAACAAAAATTGTGGGTCTTATGACTTTTGGGACTTATATTTTTGGGCCTTATAATTTTTAAGACGTATATTTTAGAGTCTTATGATTTTTCGGGAATTATATTTCAAGACTAATGTTTTTGGGACTTATGACTTTTGGGACTTATATTTATGGGTCTTATAATTTTTAGGACGTATATTTAAGAGCCTTATCATTTTCCAGGAATTATATTTTGCAATAATGTTTTTAAGTCTTATAATTTTTAGGATTATGATTTTTCGGGAATTATAATTTAGGACAAATGTTTTTCGGACTTATATTTTTGAGCCTCATAATTTTTAGACGTATATTTTAAAGCCTTATGATTTTTTGGGAATTATCTTTTAAGACTAATGTTTTTGGGACTTATGACTTTTAGGACTTATATTTGTGGGCCTTTTAATTTTTAGAATGTATATTTTAGGGCCTTATGATTTTTCGGGAATTATATTTTGCGATCGACGTTCTTAAGTCTTATAATTTTTAGGAGGTATATTTTACAGCCTCATGATTTTTTAGGAATTATATATATCAAGACTAATGTTTTTTTTACTCACGACTTTTGGGACTTATAATTTTTAGGACGTATATTTTTATTTTAGAGCCTTATGATTTTTCGGTAATTTTATTTTAAAACTGATGTTTTTAGAACTTATGACTTTTGGGACTTATGGGACTTATATTTTTGGTATCTGACTTACCGGAAAACTGGAAAATGGCAGGGAATTTTCTTCATTTTGATTTCTATCCTAATCTCTTGGACCAGGAAACAAAAAAATCCAACATTTTTGGGTCTTATGATTTTTGGGACTAATGTTTGTGGGCCTTATAATTTTTAGGACGTATATTTTAGAGCCTTATAATTTTTCAGGAATTATATTTTAAGATTAATGTTTTTGGGACTTATATGTACCGGCCTTATGATTTGTGGGACTCATATTTTTGGGCCTAAACAGGGTATCTAACTGATTGGGAAACTGACAAATGGCCGGGAATTTCCTTCATCTCGATTTTTATCCTAATCTCCTGGAGCAGGAAACAAAAAAAAATCCTAAATTGTTGGGACTTATGATTTTTGCAACTTATATTTTTGGGCCTCATAATTTTTAGGGCGTATATTTTATGGACCCATAATTTTCCGGGAATTATATTTTGAGATTTAGCGTTTTTGGGACTTATATGCCTGGGCCTTATGATTTATGGGACTTATATTTTTGGGCTTCAACTGATTGTCTAACAGACCCGGAAACAATTTCCCGGTTTTCTCGATTTTCTGATCTCCTGGACCAGGAAGCGAAACAAAAAATCGAAAATTTCTTGGTGACATGATTTTTGGGACTTATATTTTTGGACCTTATCATTTTTAGGACGTGTATTTTTAGAGTCTTATGATTTTTGGGAAACTTATATTTTGGGCTTTATATTTTTGGGACTTATGGGTATGGGCCTTATGGTTTATTGGACCTATACTTATTGGCCTTATAATTTTTGGGGCTAATGATTTTTTGGACTTATATTTTGTTCCTTGTGATTTTGGAACGTATATTGTACGACCTTATATTTTTGGGACTTATTTTTGAGCATTATGATTTTGGGACTTATTATTGAGCACTGTGATTTTTTGACCTTATTTTTGGGCATTATGATTTTTGGGACTTATTTTTGGGCATTATGATTTTTGGTATTTATATTTTGGGCCTTTTAGGGCTTATATTTCAAGATCTTATTGTTTTCGGGACTTATATCTTTGGGCCTTATGCTCTTCATGATTTATATTTTTGCATTATGATTTCTGGGATTTATTTTTGGGCCTAATGCTTTTTAGGACTTATATTCTTATCTTATGTCTCATTGTTTTGGCCCTACTTGCTTTTGGGACTTTTATTTTTGGGTCTTACGCTTTTTATGATTTATATTTTTTAGCCTTATGTTTTTTGGGACTTACATTGCCTTGGTAGAAGGTATTTTTTTTAATCCCTGTTTAAATAGAGAATTATAAATATTTTCGAAAATGCTCTGTTCCGAATCAGATTTAAAATCGTCCGTCGGGTAAACACTCTGCTTATGATTTTCGTGATATACATTTTTGGACCTTATATTTCGGGACTGTTCTTTTGGGCCTTATGATTTTTATCATTTATGTTTTTGGTGATTATTATTTTAGGACTTATTTTTGGGTATTATGCTTTTTAGGACTTATATTTTTAGGCCTTATGGTTTATGGGCCTACTGGTTTTTGGGACTTATATTTTTTGTCCTTACTAGTTTTAAGACTTAGGTTTTTGGGCCTTATGCATTTTTATATATATATATATATATATATATATAGGCCTTAAGGTTTTTGGGCCTACTGGGTTTTGGGACTTATATTTTTGGTCCTTACTATTTTTAAGACTTAGGTTTTTGGGCCTACTGGGTTTTGGGACTTATATTTTTGGTCCTTAC
>CAKNYM010044391.1:47105-66620 GCA_932195095.1 Andricus curvator | reverse complement strand
AAAATTAATTTTTTAACTGAAAAATTAATTATTCCATTTGGAAATTCATGTATTTTGTTGGAAATTCGTCTTTTTGGTAGAAAATCCAACAAGTTGATTGAAAATTGAACCACTTTGTTAAAAATTAATTTTATTAGTTCAAGATTTATCTCTTTGGTTACAAATTTAACTATTTTGTTGAAAATTCTTATTATTTAATTGAAAATGAACTTTTTTTACCTGAAAATTTAACTATGTATTTCATTTTTGGTTGAAAAATGATCGTTTTTACTTGAAAATTCATGAATTTTGTTATAAATTTGTCTTTTTTGATAAAAAATTAATCTTTTCAGTTAAAAATTCAACAGCTTGATTTAAAGTTGAACTACATTGTTAAAAATTCATTTTATTCATCTCTTTGGTTAAAAATTGAACTATTTTGTTGAAAATTCGTTTTTTTGGGTTAAAAATTAATTTTTTAACTGAAAAATTAATTATTCCATTTGGAAATTCATGTATTTTGTTGGAAATTCGTCTTTTTGGTAGAAAATCCAACAAGTTGATTGAAAATTGAACCACTTTGTTGAAAATTAATTTTATTAGTTCAAGATTTATCTCTTTGGTTAAAAATTTAACTATTTTGTTGAAAAGTCTTATTATTTAGTTGAAAATTAACTTTTTTACCTGAAAATTTAACTACGTATTTCATTTTTGGTTGAAAATTGATCGTTGAAAATTCATGAATTTTGTTACAAATTTGTCTTTTTTTGTTAAAGAATTAATCTTTTTGGATGAAAATTGAACTACTCTGTGGAAACTTAATTTTTCCAATTGAAGAAATTTGTTTTTTCTTATTGAAAATTAATTGTTTAACTGAAAATTCAAGTATTTCATTTTTGGTTGAAAATTTATCGTTTTTAGTTTAAAATTCAAGTACTTTGTTGGAATGCCGTCTTTTTTGGTAAAAACTTAATCTTTTTATTTTTAAATTGAACTACTTTGTTCAAACTTAATTTTTTTAGTTGAAGATTCATCTTTTTGGTTGAAAATTTAATTATTTTTTTGAAAATTCCTTTTTTTTATTGAAAATTAGTATTTTTAACTAAAAATTCAACTATTCCATTTTTGGTTAAAAATTGATCGTTTTTAGGTCAAAATTCAAGTATTTTGTTGGAAATTCGTCTTTTTTGGTAAAAATTAATCTTTTTGCTTGAAAATTTAATAACAATGAAAGAGTCGTTTTTTACTCTTTTAGGGACAAAGAAAGTAGATTTGGTTCAAATATTCAGTAAATCTTTTCACTTTTTATAAATATTTAGGGGCTGTTCAGCAACTACTTCACACTCGTTTTTTTTTTGTTAAAAATTAATTTTTTGATTGAAAATTCGTTTTTTTTTGGTTCAAAATTTTTTTAACTGAAAATTTTACCATTCCATTTTTGGTTGAAAATTAACATATTTTGTTGGAAATTCGTCTTTTTCGTGAAAAAATTAATCTTTTTGGTTCAAAATTCAATAACTAGGTTGAAATTTGAACTACTTTGTAAAATTCATTTTATTAGTTCAAGATTCATCCCTTTGGTTGAAAATTGAACTATTTTCTTGAAAATTCGTTTTATTTTTTAGTTGGAAATTAAATTTTTCAATTGTAAATTTATATATATTTTATTTTTGGTTGAAAACTGATCGTTTTTAGTTTAACATTCAACTATTTGTCTTACAAATTCAACAGTTTTGTCGAAAATTCGTCTTTTTGGGAGAATAATTAAATTATTTTCGTAGAAAATTCAATTATTTGATTGAAAATGAATTATTTGGTTGAAAATTAACATTTTAGTTAAAAATTAATATTTTGCCTGAAAATTCACTTTTTGGTATAAAATTCAACTGTTTTCCATAGGATGTACCTTTTTTTGGTTTGAAAATCCGTCTTTTTTGCTTGAACTCCATTGTTTTTTGTTTAAAATTATAATCTTTTTTTGTTGAAATATCAACTATCTTTTTGGTTAAATTCGACTGTTTTTTATTTAAAATTAAAATCTTTTCTGGTTGAAATATCAACTATTATATTTTTGTTGATAATAAAACTTCTTGATGGAAAATTCAAATACTTGATTGAAAGTTGAACTTCTTTGTTAAAAATTCATTTTTTGTTGATGTATATTTGTCTATTCGGATGGAAAATTCATCCTTTTCGACTGAAAATTCAACTGCCTTCTAAAAGAAATTGGAATTTTTCTTTGAAAATGCAACAATTTTTAGTTGAAGTTTAATTCTTTTTGTTTAAAAATTCGACCATTTGGTTGAAAATTCATCTTTGTAGGTCAAAAAATTTGTTGCAGTTATAAATTCAACTTTTTTGTTGAAAATTTAATTATTTGGTTGGAAATTCAACTATTTTGTTAAAAAGTCATCTTTTTTGTTCGAAAATGCAGTTGCTTTGTCAAAAATTCATCTTTTTGGCTTGAAGATTGAACTCTTTGATTAAAAGTTCAACTGTTTGTGGTTGAAGATAATTCTTTTTTTTTCGAAAATGCAACCATTTGTTTGAAAAATTGTCTTTGAAAGTTCCAAACTGAACTAGTTGGTTAAAAATTCGTCTCTTCTTCTTGAAAGTTCAACTATGTGGTTGTAAACTTAATTTTTGAGTGGAAAATTTAACTATCTTATATTATTCCTCTTTTTGATAGAAAATTCGTCCTTTTGGATTTAAAATTCTACTGCATTCTAAAAAATTCGTCTTTTTGGTTTGAAAATTCGACTATTTGGATAAAAATTCAAATATCTTGTTGAAAATGAATCTTTTTTGTTTGAAAATTTAACTTTTTGGTTGAATTTTTTTAGCACAAGTAAAAAAAGATTAATTAATAATTATTAAGTAACCTATACGTTCTTTATGTAAATTACCATTTTTTTTAAATTACAAAAAGTAAGAATTTAAATAATAATCTTGTACAATATCATGTGAGACGTTTCCTGTCTTATCTCGAGTTCTGATAATTAAAAGTCTTGCCATAAAGTGCATTTGCACAACAAGGCGAAATGTAATTCAATGATAAGGAGATTAGCATATCTTCCTTTCATTTTCGAACAAATTACACTTTTGCTTCATCACTTTCCCTTCTTTAACTTTTCAATAAAAATATTTATCTACAGAAATTCTGTACCATACCAAATTTTTATATTTGATTTAATCATATTTTTGTAAAATTCATATTCAATTTTTTAAATAATTAAATCCTTCAAATAATAAGGTCTAAAATCAGGTCTTTAGAAAAAAAGTTTTCTATAATTTTAAGAATTGTCATGTCTTATGAAAGAAAGAACATTTTTTTATGAAAAATGTTTAAAAATTTAAAAAAATTATTTTATCAATATTTTTTGCAATTGAATTATTTTCTACTGTCGCTCTTTATCAATTAAAAAAAACTGTTTTAATTTTAATTATTCATCGCTTATTTTTTCTGGAACTCGCAGGTTTTCAATTTTGAAAATAATTAAATAATTGTCAAGAATTTGTTTTGAAAAAAAAAATATATTTTTTGAAAATGCTTTTGACGATTTCAGCCATAGGAAAATTTACTTTGAAAATTGGAAAAAGTAGAGTTGTAGATAATAAAGGTTTGTTGTAAGTTTTAAAATTTTGTCATCAAAAATAATTTTTAAAGGATTAATTTTCTATCAAAAAGATGAATTTTTAAAAAAATAGATGCTTTTTCTACTAAAGTAATAAAGTTTCAACCAACAATAAAATCACTAAATTTTCATTTGAAAAAATTAATTTCCAACAAAAAACAAAAAGAATTTTCAACAAAAAAGTTGAATTTTCTACCAAAGAAATGATTTTTTTAAACTAAAATAATGAATCTTTAACTAAAACAATTAAGTTTCAACAAAGCAGTTCAACTTTCGACCAAATAGTTGAATTTTCTACTAGAATGTTGAATTTTCATTCAAGATGATTAATTTTCTAACCAAAAATATCAATTTTTAACAAAATACATGAATTTTCTACAAAAGTGATAAAGTTTCAACCAAAAATAAAATACTTGAATTTTAATTTAAAAAAAAAATTAATTTTAAGCCAAAAACGAATTTTCAACAAAATATTTGAATTAATATTTAAACCAAAACAAAATTTGAATTTAAAATAAAAAACAGTTAAATTTAAACAATAACGACGAATTTGGAACAAAATAATTAAATTTTTAACTAAAACAGATTAGTTTTCATCCAAACAGTTGCATTGTTAAATATAAAAATTGACTTTCTACCTAAAAAGGCGATTTTTCAAAAAAATATATAAATTTTCAACAAGATAGTTACATTTTCAACGAAGAGGATTAATTTTCCACCAAGAAGATGAATTTTAAACAAAATACATGATTTTCCTACTAAAGTGATAAAGTTTCAACCAAAAATGAAATATTTAAATTTTCATTTAAAAAAAAATTCATATTCAACCAAAAACAAAACGAATTTTCAACAAAATAGTGAAATTTTCAATCACAGAAATGATTTTTTAACTAAAATGATGAATCTTCAACTAAAAAAAATTAATTTTCAACAAAGTAGTTCAATTTTATAGATTGTAAAATTTTCGAGCCGAAAATACAAATTTTCTGCAAAACAGTTGCATTTTCATAAGAAAAAGTTAATTTTCAAGCGAAACAGATTAATTTTTAACAAGACAGTTGCATTTTTAACTAAGAAAGATTAAATCACTACAAAATAAATGAATTTTCAAACAAAAAAAAGAATGTTTAACAAAATGATTAAATTTTTAATAAAACAAAATTTTGGAGTCAAGAAAGAAAAAAAATTTCAATTAAATTGCTGAATTTTCAAACCAAAAAGACGAGTTTTCAAGAAAACAGTTGAATTTTCAACCAAAAAGGATGATTAACAAAATTGTTCAATTTTCAAAAAAATATCTTGTGTAAGAAATGGTTTGGACCACGTACTATTATTAAAATAATTTAAATCATTATTTGCAGTTTTAAATCATTCATAAATTTCAATTTTTATGTTTCAAATTTTAAAGATTTTATTCTTCTTTTTTAAGTAATTCATAAACCAAAAACAGGAATATATGTTAAAAAGTTAAACTGAAAGAGAAGATTTTTTTATCGTGCAAATGATGCAAAATATAGATAAACCATGTTTTTTCTTGTATCTTTTTTCTATTTTTGTTGTTAAAAAATCAAAGATTCACTTTTTCTTCCTTAGCTTTTCAATTATTAATTTACAGAATTTCGCTTCTGTACAGAAGTTTTATTTCTGATTATAGTATTTTTTTACTTTCAAATTTAGTTATTAAACTAATTAAAATCTTTCAGATTTTATATATTTTTATTATTATTACTTTCATTTTTCTGGTTCAATCTACACTTCTTTTATATCATTAAAAGAATTTAAATCATTATTTTTTCACCATGATAATTTTGCAAACTTCAGATAAAACATGTTTTTTTCTGTCCTTTGTATTCTTTTTTTTAATCAAAAATTCTTCATTCAGGGGAAACCTCCCTACAGTGGATAATGCAACCTACAGTGGATAATCATTAATTAAAAATACTGTGTGCAAAATAATTTAATTTAATTAATAATTAAGACACTATACGCAATTAAGTTAAATATTGAAGGAATTTTAGAAATTCAAGGAATAAAAGTTTAAACACTGAGCAATAAATGAATATTATTTATTAATTATTCATTATAATATAATAAATATTTATTTATTTTTATTGGCCAATAAATTTTAAAATATTGCAAGGATTGAAGTTCATATTTTTGTAGTGTGCTTAATGAATATGATTTATTAATCCTCATCTCAAGATTTAGTGCGTCGTTCACATAAGGTTGACGATCACGTCATCGTAAACACAAACGCTGAAGAAACATCTTGCGTCAAGAAAATTAAATCCTCAGACAAGACTCTTATTTTTAAATTAATAATCATTTTGCTCGAAGTTGAAAACATGAAAATATAAATCTAAAACAAGAATTAATTAGAAAACATTTTCCTTCAAGGGAGAAAATATATTAGCAAAATGAAGTTTATTATTTAAATAAGTAATGATTTTCTGTACTAATAGATTAATACTTACTTTGTAAATAAATATTTACAAAAAAGGCCTATTCTACTTATTTAACTAATTTGTCACCTTTCTCAACCCGAGAAAACATTTATCAATATCTTCTTTTTTATTCGTTTTTCTAAAGTCCATCAAAGATATCCCTGAAACAAAAAACAGTAAATGAAGTTTTTGAAGATTTTTAACAGGGTATCTACCCAAATCCTGGAAAAACATTACCTGACAATTCCAGATTTTTTGCAGGTATCGCTATATTTTTACAGGTAAAAAAAAATTCAACGAAATAGTTGAATTTTCAACTAAAAAAGATAAATTTTTAATGAAAAATGGAATATTTAAATATTCTGTTGAAAAAAATAATTCTCAAGAAGAATAAAAACCAATTTTCAATTGAAAAAGATAAATTCATAAACAAAAATAGAATAGTTAAATATTCAGTTTAAAAAAATTAATTTTCAATAAAAAATATGAATTTTCAACAAAATAGTTTAATTTTCAACCAAAGTAATGAATTTTCTACGAAAATTATAAATCTCCCACTCGAATAGGTGAATTTTCAACCAAGAAGATTCATTTTTGATAAACAAATATGAATTTACGACAAATTACATGAATTTGCAAGTGAAAAAGATAAATTTCCAACCAAAGAGATGAATTTTCAACTAAAATGAATAAATATTCAACTGGATTTGTTAAATTGTTAGTTAAAAAAGTAAATTCAGTTCAAAAATTAAAATTTTCAACCAAAAATAGAAAAGTTAAATTTTCAGTTAAAAAAAAAAATAATTTTCAACTAAAATGATGAATTTTCAACTAAAATTATGAATCTTCAAGTGAAATAGTTACATTTTTAATCAAATCGATGAATTCAAAATTCATGAAGATTAACTTTTTACCAAAAAAGGAGAATTTTTAACAAAATACATCCATTTTTGACTAAAAAACATCCATTTTCAACTAAAAATTGAATTGTTATATTTTAAGTTTAAAAAAATTAATGTTTAACCAAAGAGATGAATTTTCAATTAAAGTGATGGAATATAAAAGTGGCAGTGTTAATGTTTCAGTTGAAAAAATTAATTTTCACGCATTAGAAAAATAATTTTCAACAAAATAGTTGAATTTTCAACCAAATATATGAATTTTCAACCAAGAAGTTTAATTTTCTACCAAAAAAAAAAACGAATTGTCAACAAAATACATGAATTTTCGAGTAAAAAAGATCAATTTTCAAACGAAACTTGAATTAAATTTTCAGTTAAAAAAATTAATTTTCAACCAAAGAGATGAATTTTTGACTAAAACGATGGAATATATGTACAAGTAGAATATTTAAATATTCAGTTAAAAAAACATAAATTTTCACCCAATAAAAAACGAAATTACGACAAAATAGTTAAATTTTCAACCAAATAAAAACGAATTTTGAACAAAATAGTTCAGTTTTTAACACTAGCGATGAATTTTTAACTACAATGATGAATCTTTAACTGTAATAGTTGAACTTTAAACTAAAATGTTGAATTTTCAACTAAACTGATCAATGTTGAACTGAAATAGTTCAATTTTCAAGAAAATAGATGAATTTTCAACTAAAGTGATGGAATATACAAGTAATAGAGTTAAATTTCCAGGTAAAAAAAAATTATTTTCATTATTTTTTTATTTAATATGATGGACCTTTAACCAAAAAATAATTTTCAGCAAAAAGAGTTTAATTCTCAAATAAGAAAAATTTTCCAGACAAGAGAGAACAACATTTTTATCAAATTTTAAACACGGAAAAAACATTGTTATTTAATTTTATATTATAATTCAAAAAGATGAAAGCACAATTTTCACACACAAAAAAACTTTCAACCAAGAAAATTAATTCTGTACCAAAAAGACGAATTTTCAACCAAATAAATGAATTTTCATCCAAACTGTTGAACTTTCAGCTAGAAAAGATCATTTTTAAACCAAAAATGGAATAGTTAGATTTTTAGTTACAAAAGTTATTTTTCAACCGAAAAAAAAAAACAAATTTTCAACAAAATAGTTAAACTTTCAACCAATGTGATGAATTTTCACTTAAAATTATAAATCTTCAACTGTAATTAGTTGAAGTTCAAAACAAACCGATACATTTTCAACTAAAATAATTATCTTTAACTAGAGTAGTTTAATTTTAAATAAAAAATATAAATTTTCAATCAGAAACTGAATAGTTAAATTTGTAGTTAACAAATTAATTTTAAAAAACATGAATTTTTGAACAAAATAGTTACATTTTCAACCAAAAAGATGAATTTTCAATTCAATATATGAATCTTCAGCAAAAAAATGAATTTCCAACAAAATATGTAAACTGTCAACCAAGAATTTGAATTTTCAACCAAAAAAGATGATACGCAACAAAAAATTGAATAGTTAAATTTTCAGTTTAAAAAATACTAATTTTCAAATTTTAAAAACAAATTTTCAATAAAATATTTAACTTTTCAAGAACAAAAAATCAATTTTTAACCAGAAATTGAATAGTTAAATTTTCAGTTAAAAAAATTAATGTTTAAAAAAAACATGAAGTTCTGAAATAGTGAAATTTTCAACCAGAGATAAATTTTTAATTAAAATTATGAATCTTCAACCAAAAAAATGAATTTTTAACAAAAGATTTTAACTGTCAACCAAGTATTTGAATTTTCAACCAAAATAAATGAATTTCCATCCAAACTGTTGAACTTTTCGCTTGAAAAGATCATTTTTAAACCAAAAATAAAATAGATTTTTAGTTACAAAAGTTAATTTTCAACCGAAACAAAAAACAAATTTTCAACAAAATAGTTCAATTTTCTACCAATGTGATGAATTTTCACCTAAAATATAAATCTTCAACTGTAACAGTTGAAGTTTAAAACAAATCGATACATTTTCAACTAAAATGATGAATCTTTAACTAGAGTAGTTTAATTTTAACTAAAAAATATATATATTTCAACCAGAAACTAAATAGTTAAATTTGTAGTTAAAAAATTAATTTAAAAAAAAAACATTAATTTTTGAATAAAATAGTTACATTTTCAATCAAAAAGATGAATTTTCAATTAAATATATGAATCTTCAGCAAAAAAATGAATTTCCAACAAAATATGTAAACTGTCAAACAAGAATTTGAATTTTCAACCAAAAAAGATAATACGCAACAAAAATTGAATAGTTAAATTTTCAGTTTAAAAAAAAAACTAATTTTCAAATTAAAAAAAATTTTTTTCATAAAATAGTTAACTTTTCAAGAACAAAAAATAAATTTTCAACCAGAAATTGAATAGTGAAATTTTCAACCAGAGATAAATTTTTAATTAAAATTATGAATCTTCAACCAAAAAAATGAATTTTTAACAAAAGATTTTAACTGTCAACCAAGCATTTGAATTTTCAACCAAAAAAGATGAATTGTCAACCAAAAAGATTAATTTTCTACGAAAAATTGAATAATTAAGTTTTTATTTTAAAAAAAATTTATTTTCAACTAAAAAAGACGAGATGAAGATTTTCAGCAAAAAGATGAATTTTCAACCCAGGAGATTGGTTTTCTACCAAAAACGACGAATTTTCAATCAAATAGTTGAACTTTTAACTAAAAAAGATACATTTTGAACCAAAAATAGAATATTTAAATTTTCATTCAAGAAAAAATTAATTTCAAACTAAAGAAAGACAAATTTTTAACTGAATAGTTAAATTTAGTAACACAAAGCTACTGTTACAAATGAAAGAACATTGTTAATTATTTTTGTATTACAATTTAAATAAAAACAAAGCATTTTCTCGAAAAAATAGCCCGACTTTCAACAAAATTCCCTGCCACTTCCAGGTTTTACCAGGTATATAAAAATTCACTGACAATTTCAGGAATTCCAGGTTTTCCAGGTGAGTAGACACTAGGGTTCTCCAAATTTTTTTTTGAATTTTCATGCATACCGATCGGAAATTTGTTCGAATCCAAAAAAAATAAATCCATTTTTTTTTAATGATGTTTAGAGGTGGCCCAAGCCCTATGAAGTTTAACACGTATTTCCCATAAGAAAAAAGACGGCCATGTTAGCCATAGAACGTAAATAAAATATTACTTTTTAAATATCACCCCCATAAGTCTATTTTATAGGATCCCAAAAAACCCCCATAAGTGAAAAAATGGGTTTTGCGAGTTTTTGGCGCTAATTATGATTTTTTGTGGTTTTTTTAAAATGCAAATTGTTTCTGAAACATGAAATACTACTTTATACTGATAATTAGATTTTTAAATAAATTGTTTAAACAATTTATTATTGTTCTTAGTAAATTTTATTTTAGAATAGATAGAAAGTCGCGGTTTTTTCGAAAATTTTCCACTTTTTGTCCAATTTTCAATTAGACTGAGGTAATAGTTAATTAATGGTACGAAACATGAATGTTTAAACAATTTATTATAATTATTAATAACATTCTCTTTGAGAAATACTAGAAATTGCGTTTTTTCTGAAACTTTCGACTTTTCTTTTCGTTTAGAGTGAGTTAATATTTAATTCAATTTAGCAAAAATAATTGTTTAAACAAATTATTATTGTTTATAGCTATCTTCTTCTACATTAATACTAGATAGCTGCGATTTTTTTCTGAAATTTTTCACTTTTTTAAATTTTTGTCCATTTTTAAATTAGAGCGAAGTAATAGTTAATCCAAGTCAACAAAAATCATTGTTTAAACAATTTATTATTGTTAATAATATTCTCTTGGCTTAGTGGTAGAAAGTTGCGGTTTTTTCTGAAATGTTTAACTTTGGTTTGTCTTTTTAATTATGAACAAATAATAAATAAACATAGTAGAGAATCATATTTTAAACAATGTATTTATTTTTTGTGAATATATTTTTCTGAAATAAAATAGACATTTGAAATATTCTTCAAATTTTCTATATGGATCATACTAAATGTAAATTTTCCTTGAAATAGTTACTAAGAGCCTTTTTTCTGAAATTAATCTAACTATTTATTATTTGTTTTTAACTAAAAAGTCAAATAAAATCTAAAAATTTCAGAAAAATCCGCACCTTTCTAGCATTAATTCAAAAGAAGATATTATTCTAAGATATTATTTAAAATAATTATTATTGGTTAAACAATTATGGCTGGTAACATTAATTATTACCTCACTCTAATTGAAAATTTGACAAAAAGTGGAAAATTATTGAAAAACTTGCGACTTTCTATCTATTCTAAGATAAAATTTGCTAAAAACAATAATAAATTGTTTTTATATGTATGAAAAACAATTTGCATTTTAAAAACCTCAAAAAAATCATAACTAGCACCAGAAAATCGCAAAACCCATGTTTTTTCACTTACGGGTTTTTTTTTGGGACCCGATAAAACAGACTTATAGGGGTGCTATTTAAAAAGTCATATTTTATTTGTATCCTATGGCTAATTGAGAAGAGAAATGTTGAGTTTCAACTCGATTCACTTAATATTGACAATTCTGAATAAAATCAAGGCTCGGAACTGCTGAAGCTTCAAAAAATAGTAAAATAGTAACCATACTTCTCTCAAAAAAGTAACTGTAAAGTAACAATAATGTGGCACAAAAGTAACTAAAAAGAAAGATTTTTTGCCAAAAAAGACGAAGTTTCCACCAAAATTATGAATCTTCAACAAAAAAATGTATGTTTAAGAAAGTAGTTCAACTTTTAACAAAATTGTTGAATTTTTTTGACTAAAAAAGATGAATTGTTAACGAAAAATGTAACGTTGATATAATAACCAACAAAGATTTTAATTTAATATAAAAAACAGTAGAATTCATTCAAAAAATACGATTTTTCAACCAAATTGTGGAATTTTTAAGCCAAAAAGACCAATTTTTACAAAACAGTTGAATTTTCAACCAGTAAGTATGGATTTTTGAGAAAAAAGTTATCTGTCAACCAAATAGTTGAATTTTCTACAAAAACAGGGGAATCTTAAACCAAAAAGCCTGATTTTCAACAAAATAAGTACATTTCTAACCAAAAAGATGAATTTTCAAATAAAATTATGTATTTTTTAAAAAAGGGTGATTTTCAATCAAGAAGATTAATTTTCTACCAGAAAAGACGAATTTGCAACTAAAATGATGAATTTTCAACAACAAAAATACCGTTTTAACAAAAATTGTTCGACTCTTAACCGAATTTCAACCATAGAAGATGAATTCTCATCAAAAAATATAATACATAGTTCGATATTTCAACAAAAATTTAAACTTTAAGTTAAAAACTAGCAATTTTAGCTGAATTGTAAAGTGCCAAATTTACTGCAAAATTTTAATTTTTAAATTTTTCACAAGTTTTGAAATAATACGATAATTGAATTAATTCATTTCGTTCTTTCGGGCAAAAAATGTAACCAAAAGTAACCTTTTCATAAAATAAGTAACTTTTTAGTAACCGCGGATCAAAAAAGTAACCTGTTCCGAGCCCTGAATAAAATTGACAAAAACGTCTCTTTTCTTATAGGAAATAAAAAAATAAAAATACAAAAAAATGGATTTATTTTTGTGTGGATTCGAACAAATTTCCGGGCGATATGCATGAAAATTCGAAAACAAACAAATTTTGGACCACCCTAGTAGACACCCTGTTTAATTACTTTCCAACTGTCGAATCATATTATCTTACACTTCTTCTGTGTCGCCAAGAGCATCTGTATCAACAAACAAAAATTTAGACGCTTTTCCCTCAACATCACAGTTTTTCTTCACAAAGTTTCCTTTTTGATTAACTTTATCCGACGGAAGCTCTTTTTCATGCAGATTTCTTACAACATTCGCAACAGTTTGATCCGTGATTCCCAATGTTGCCGAAAACGTTTTTTTACAAACTCTTATTCTTTTACCTTCAAATTCAAAAAAGTATCTCCTCGTAAAATATACAGTTTTATACATCTCTCCAGCTTCATTGTTGGCAATTGAGAATTCAATATTGCGATCAAGGTATTCGGATCTTTGATTAGAATCAGATAGTTGCCAGAAATCCTGAAAAATTGCCTTCCGATCTTCTTCACTGATCAATCTTTTACCACAGCTTAACTTGCATTTTTCAACCTCACACATGCTTTTCATTTTCCCTTTTGGGGGTTCCTTTTTTTCATATTTACAAAGTGCCTTGTTGATCCACATAGAACTGACTCCTAACGTTGCTTCAAACATAATTTTGCAGATCCGAGTCGGTTTACCATTGACATCAAAGCTGTAACATCTGGTATGATTTCTTTTCGATCGTGGTGTTCTCGTCTTCGTTTTGATCAATTTAACGTTGCGAGAGATGTATTCCCATTTTTCCGTATGACTAGGTAATTTCCAAAAATTATGAAAAATTTCTACTCTCTTTTCCTGGGGTAGTCTTTGGCTGCAGGATAGTGTGCACTTCTCAGGGAGACAGGCATTTCTCATCTTTCGTGTAGGACCCCTTTTTCTTTTTCCGGTATGATGGGTTTTTTCTATAAATTCCGGATTGGATTGAGAAGTCCTTTCGACTACTTCCGCATCTAGAACATTGTCGTCTGCAGAATCTGATTCTAAGTCCAGTTCTTCCTTGATGATAGTCTCGGGTTTTATATGTACAGCTTGCTGAACATCCTTGCTGATTCTGAAAAATAAAACAGTTTTTTGTCTAATCAAATCCTGGAAAAAAATTCAATGACAAGTTCAGGTTTTTACCAGATATTTCTAGACTTTTTCCAGACATAATTTTTCGTAGAAAATTCGTATTTTTGGCTTAAAATTTTAACATTTTGTTAGAAAATGAAGCTTTTTGGTTGAAAATGAACTTTTTGGTTGAAAATTCATCTGTTTTGGTTGAGAATTCAACTATTTTATTGAAAATTCATATATTTGGATTAAAAATGCAACTGTTTGGTAGAAATTTAATAGATATTAGATGAGAATTCAATTCAGTTTTAAAATTCAACGGTTTGGTTCAAAATTAACTTTCTTATCGAAAATTCCTCTTTTTGGATTGAAAATTCAACAATTTAGTTACATTTTTAGCTTCTTCACTGAAAAATCTGTCTTAATTGAACATTTTAAATTTTGGTAGAAATTTAACCTTTTTTGGTTAAAAATGCAACTTTTGATATAGAATAAAAATATTTTTTTTCAAGTTGAAAACTCAAATATTTAGTTTAAGATTCATCTTTCTTGATAGGAAATTCATCTATTTGGTGGAGGATTCAACTATTCTGTTCAAAATTCAAATATTTCTGTTAAAAATGCAACTGTTTTGGTCCAAATTTAATCTTTTTTGGTTAAAAATACAAACAATTGATTAAAAATTAACTTTTTTATTGAAAATTCATATTTTTTAGTTGAAAGGTCAATTGTTATGTATCAAATTCGTCTTTTTGGCTTGAAAAATCAGCTATTTGGTTGTAAATTACCTTTTGTTATTGAAAATGAACTTTCTTGCAGAAAATTCGTATTTTTGGCTTAAAATTTCAACATTTTGTTAGAAAATTAAGCTTTTTGGTAGAAAATGAACTTTTTGATTGAAAATTCATCTGTTTTGATTGAGAATTTAACTATTTTATTTAAAATTCATATATTTGGAATAAAAATGCAACTGTTTGGTAGAAATTCAATATATATTAGATGAGAATTCAATTCAGTTTTAAAATTCAACTGTTTGGTTCAAAATTAACTTTCTTATCGAAAATTCCTCTTTTTGGATCGAAAATTCAACAATTTAGTTACATTTTTAGCTTCTTGGCTGAAAAATCTTTCTTAGTTGAAAATTTAAAATTTTGGTAGAAATTTAACCTCTTCTGGTTAAAAATGCAACTTTTGATTCAGAATAAAAATATTTTTTTGTTGAATTCAGCTTATTGAAAATTAGTTTGTTTATTGAAAATTAATTTCTTAAACTGATAATTTGACGATTCCATTTTTGGTTTGAAAAAATATATCTTTTTAAGTTCAAAACTCAACTATTTAGATTAAGATTCATCTTTCTTGATTGGAAATTCATCTATTTGGTAGAGGATTCAACTATTCTGTTCAAAATTCATATATTTCTGTTAAAAATGCAACTGTTTTGGTCCAAATTTAAGCTTTTTTGGTTAAACATACAAATAATTGGTTGTAAATTACCTTTTTTTTGTTGAAAATTAACTTTCTTGCAGAAAATTCGTCTTTTTGGCTTTAAGATTCAACTATTTGGTTGAAAATTAACTTTTTTGTTGAAAAATAACTTTCTTGTAGAAAATTCGTCTATATGGCTTAAGAATTCACCAATTCAGTTGAATTTATTTCTTGTTGACTGAAAAATCTTTCTTTTTGGTTTAAAAATTCATCTGTTTTAGTAGAAATTTAAACTTTCATTGGTTGCAAGTGAAATTTTTTTCGTGAACAATTCAATTATTTTATAGAAAATGCATCTTTTTTAGTTAAAAATTCAACTATTTGGTTTAAAATGTATGTTTTTTGTTGAAAATCTTTTTTCTTTCTTGACTGAAAAATCTTTGTTGATTGAAAATTTCAGCTCATTAGATGAAAATTCGTCTTTTTGGTTTAAAAATTCATTTCCTTCGGTATAAATTTAACATTTTTTGGTTAAAAATGCAACTTTTTATTTAAAGTCTAAATCTAAAGTCTTTTTTGGTTAAAAATTCAATTATTCGATTGAAAGTGTAATTACTTTGTTAAAAATTCATTTTTTTCGTTGAAAATTTAACTATTTTGTAAAAAATTATTTTGTTGTTGTTTAAAATATAATTTTTTACTGAAAATTTAAGTATTCCATTTCTGGTTAAATATTTATTTATTTTGTTTGAAATTTGTCCTTTTGAAGACATTTTTTCTTTTTAGTTTTGAAATTCAACCGTTTGGTACAAAATTAACTTTTTTGTTGAAAATTAACTTTCTCATAGAAATTATACATTTTCTAAATTAAATTAAATTTTTTAATTATTTTTAAAAATTATTAAAATTTTTTTAATTTCATATTTCTTATCACATATTTATCTCATATTTATTAAATTCATATTTTTTAGTTCACAATATTCAACAATTTGGTTTTAAATTATTGTAATTTGTTGCAATTTTTTTTCTTTCTTGACTGAAAAATCTTTCTTGGTTAGGAATTTCAACTCTTTTGATGAAAATTCGCCTTTTTGGTTAAAAAATTAATCACTTTTGGTAAAAATTTAATCTTTTTTCGTTGAAAAGTCATCTTTTTTAGTTAAAACTTCAACTATTTGTTTTAAAATTGATATATTTTATTGAAATTTTTTTTCTTTCTTGACTGAAAAATCCTTCTTGGTTAAAATGTCAACTTTTTTGTTGAATTAAAAAAAAGTTAAATCCTTAACTAAAACAGATTAATTCTGAAACAAACAGTTCAATTTTCTACGAAATAGTTGAATTTTCAACAAAAAAGTTCAATTTCAACCAAATGGTTGAATTTTCAACAAAATAGTTGAATGCTCAAATGAACAGATTAATTTTCAATCAAACAGTTGAATTTTCTACCAATATAGTCGAATTTTCTATCCAAAAATCTGAAAGTTTTTACAAAAAAATTAATTTTCAATCAAATGGTTGAATTAAAAAAAAAGTTGTTCAATCCTTAACTAAACAAAAATTAATTCTCAACCAAACAGTTCAATTTTCTACCGAAATAGTTGAATTTTCAACCAAAACGATGAATTTTCTACCAAAAATATTACTTTTTTACCACAAAAAAGAGTTTTCAAAAAATCACATGAATTTTCAACGAAAATTTTGAATCTTCACCAAAAAGTACATTTTTAACTAATTAATTCAACTTTCAACTGCGACGTAATATGAATTTTCATCAAAAATGTTAATTTTCAACCAAATGGTTAAATTTTCAACTAAACAGTTAAATCCTCATCTATAACCGATTAATTCTCAACCAAATTGTTGAATTTTCTACAGTAATAATTGAATTTTCAACTGAAAAATAAATATTAATTTAAAAAAAAAGATAATTTTCAACTCTATGGTTGAATTTTCTACCAAAATAGGTGCATTTTCAACCCAAAAATATCGATTTTTAACAAAAAAAGTTAATTACTAACGAAATAGTTGAACTTTCTACAAAAGTAGATGAATTTTCAACCCAAAAATATGAATTTTTAACAAAAAATTTAATTAATAACCTAATGGTTCAATTTTTAAATAAATAATTAAATCCTCAACTAAAACAGATGAATTTTCAACCAAGCAGTTGAATTTTCAATCAATATAGTCAAATTTTCAACCCAAAAATATGAAATTTTCAACAAAAAAGTATATTTTCACCCCTGTTTTACGGTATTAACCAAATTATTGAATTTTCAACGAAATGGTTGAATCTTGGACTAAAAAAGAATAATTTTTTACAAAAAAGCGAATTTTCATTAAAATACACCAATTTTCAACCAAATAATTGAATTTTTAATCAGAAGAGACGAGAAAGAAAAAAATCCAATAAAATTGTTGAATTTTTAACCCAAAAAGACAAATTTTCTACAAAACAGTTCGATGTTGAACCCAAAATTATGAATTTTCAACAAAAAATTTAATTTGTAACCAAATGGTCGAACTTTTAACTAAATAGTTTAATTTTCAACCAAATGCTTGAATCTTTAACTAAAGCCGATTAGTTTTCAACCAAACAGTTGAATTTTCTATCAAAATAGCTGAATTTTCAACCAAAAAGATTAATTTTCTACCAAAAAGTAAATCTTTAACAAATTCATTAAAATTTCAACAAAGTCGTTGAATTTTCAACCAGAGAGATGAATCTTTCATAAAATTTTTCTTTTTTTAATAAATTGGTTCAACTTTCAAGCAAGTGGTCAACTTCCAAACAGTTAGTAGAAAACAAAAAGATTAATTTTCTACCAGAAAAGACCAATTTTGAACATATTACATCAATTTTCCACTAAAATTTCGAATCTTCAACCAAAAACTAATATTTTAACAAATTGATGCAACATTCAAACAAGTCGTTGAATTTTAAACCAAAAAAGATGAATTCTAATTCGAGAAGAATAACTTTCTACTAAAAGAGACGAATTTTAATCAAAATATATCAATTTTCAACCAAATAGTTGAATTTTTAAGCAGAAGAAATGAATTTTTAAACAAAAAAGACGATTTTTCAACAAAACGCTTTACTGTCTCCTTTTAATTTGATTAATTTTACCTCAAACTTCTATTTCCATAGATTTTTTCCTCTTCCTCAACCGGCAGAGAATCTTCATCAATCACGGAAGATTCTTTGACCCTTTTCTTTCTCTCCCTGTACTTTTTAGCATTAATTCTCCATATTCTTCGCTGTCGATTTACTTCATATAATATCAACTCATCAAGAAGCTTGATATTTTGATTTTTCAAATTCAATTTTGATAGGCGGCTAAAATAAAATACCAAATATACAAACATAATACTTTAACAGACTTCACAGCCCAAAATGTCCTCAAAACAAGAAGGTGAATCTTAACGAAAATAGGAGAATAATAGGGGAATAAATACTTTTAAATAAAATCAATGTATAAGTACGATATTGAATTCAATATGAAACGATAATATGAAACAATAAAATTGGTTTCAACAAAATAATTGAATCTTCAAGCCGAAAAGACGAACCACGAACTTTTTGACCAAAAAAGATGAATTTTCAACCAAAATTGATGAATTTTCAACAAAGAAGCTGGATTTTCGAACAAAAAAGATTAATTTTTAACAAAATAGGTCAATTCTCCACTAAAATAGATTAATTTTCAACCAGAAAGTTTAATTTTCTACCAAAATAGTTGAATTTTCAACAAAAGAGGTAATTTCCATCCAAAAAGATGAATTTTCTACCGAATATTCACCAAAATACATCAATTTTCTATCAAATAGTTGAAACTTTCACTAAAAAAAAGGCAATTCTCAACCAAAAAACGAATAGTTTAAGTAACAGTTCAGAAAATTAACTTTCAACTTAAAAAGATTAATTTTCCACCAAGAAAGCAAATTTTCAATAAATTACATGAATTCTCAACTAAAATTTTGAATCTTCAACCAAAAAGTAATTTTTTAACAAATTTACTCAACTTCCAATTAAGTTGTTAAATTTTTAACCAAAAAATATGAATACTCAACCAAAAAGATTAATTTTCTACCAAAAAAGATAAATTTTCATTAAAATACGCCAATTTTCAATCAAATAGTTGAATTTTTTATTTAAAAAAATTTTAATTCTCAACCAAAAATGGAGTAGTTTAATTTACAGTTTAAAAAAATTAATTTTCAACCTAAAAAGAATTATTTTCTACAAAAATGACAAATTATCAACAAATTTCATGAATTTTCAACTACAATTTTGAATCTTCTACCAAAAAGTAAATTTTCAACAAATTGATTCAACTTTCAACCAAGTCGTTGAATTT
>CAKNYM010044391.1:17691-38144 GCA_932195095.1 Andricus curvator | reverse complement strand
GAAGATTAATTTTTTACCAGAAAATACGATTTTTCAACAAAATACATGAATTTCCAACGAAATAGTTGAATTTTGAACTTGAAGAGATCCATTTTCAACCGAATAGTTGAATTTTGAACTATAAAAGATCAATTTTCAACCAAAAAGGGAATAGTTGAATTTTCAGTTAAAAAAATTATTTTTCAACCAAACTGATAATTTTTTTAATAAAATGATAAATCTTCAACTGAAATAGTTGAATTTCAAACCAAAAACTTAATTAATTCTTTAAGTAGAGTAATTGCCTTTTCGACCAGAAAGAACGAATTTTGAAGAAAATAGCTCAGTTTTCTACCAAAGACAAAAAAATTCAGTTCAAATGATGAACCTTGAACCGAAAAAAAATAATGTTTAACAAAAAATGATAAATTTTTAACAAAATAGACGCATTTTCAACCAAACAGTTAAATTTTCATCTACTAGCGGTCAATTTCCAACCAAAAATAGAATAGTTAAATTTTCAGGAAAAAAATTAATTTAAATTGAAAAAAACGAATTTTCAACAAAATAGTTAAATACAGTAATAGAAAGGATACAAAAATCAAAATTAAGCACGTTCGCGAAAAAATTCCCTAATATTTCCAGGTTTTTCCAGGTATATAAAAATTCTCTGACAATTTCAGGTTTTCCAGGTTTTCCAGGTAGGGTAGACACCCTGTATTATTCATTTATTTATATTAAAACCCAATTATTTGGAAATATCGTACAAAATATAAATTACTTACGAATAATTACGATGGACCAAATATTTCGTTTTAAATTCCAATTATATAACTTTCAGTGTCTTCTTCTTCTTCTTCTGTTGGAGTCATGGCGCTCTTTGAATTATCACTATCCATACGACTGAAAAGTTGCGTTTTTTTAATAAATATGTATTATAACAGGTTTATCAGGCAGAAAAAAATATTGCAGCATTTTTTTTCAAATAAAGCTACATGGTACAAAAATTCAACTTTTTTGATGCAAATTTAATCTTTTTTGTTTAAAAATTTATTTCTTTTGTAGAAAATGACTGTTTTAAGCTTTAAAATTCAATAATTTGATAGAAAATTAAATTATTTGGTTGAAAAATAACTTTTTTGCTGAAAATTAATATTTTTGAGTTGAACATTCAACTGCTTTGTATCAAATTCGTATTTTTGGATTATATGTAAATTCAACTATTTGTTCGCAAGTTAAATTTCTTGTAGAAAATGCGTCTTTTTGGCATTAAAATTCAACAATTTAGCTCAATTCTTTTCTTCTTAAATGATAAATTTCTTAGTTGAAAATTCGCCTTTTTTGTTTAAAAATGCATCTCTTTTCGCAGAAATATCATCTTTTGGCTAAAAAATCAATTTTTGCAGAAAATTAACATTTTTAGTTAGAAATTCAATAATTTGGTAGAAAATTCATCTTTTTTAGTTTAAAATTCAACTATATCGTTTAAAATTGATGTATTTTATTGATTTTTTTCTTTTTGATAAAAAAAGATTTCTTAGTTGAAAATGTCAACTCTTTTGTTGAAAATTCGTCTTTTTGTTTCAAAAATTAATCTCTTTTTTTTTGGTTAAAAATACAATTTTTTATTTAAAATTAAAGTCTCTTTAGGTTGAATTATCAACTACTACATTTTTTGTTGAGAATTCACCTTTTTTGGTTAAAAATTCAATTACTCTGTTGAAAGTGGAACAACTTTGTTGAAAAAAAAAATATTTTTTTCAATTTCAATATTTTGTAAAAAATTATTATTTTTTGGTTAAAATATAAAGTTTTTAGCTCGAAAATCAACGTTTCCATTTTTGATTGAAAATTGGTGTATTGTGTTAAAAATTCGTCTTTTTGTTTTAAAAATTCATCTCTTTTTGTTTCAAAAAGCAACTTTTTATTTAAAATTGAAATATTTTTTAGGTTGAATTATCAACTACTACACTTTTCGTTGAGAATTCATCCTTTTTGGTTGAAAATTCAATTATTCGGTTGAGAGTGGAATTACTTTGTCAAAAATTCATTTTTTTGTTGTTGAAAATTCAACTATTTTGCTGAAAATGTATTTTGTTGTTGTTGAAAATTAATTTTATCCACTGAAAATGTAACTATTCCATTTTTGATTGAAAATTAATGTATTTTGTTGAAAATTTGTCTTTTTTGGATTTCAGAGTTTCCAGGTGTTTCTCAATTTTTACAGGTGTAATTTTTTGTAATTTTTTACAAAAATAGTGGAATTTTTAACCCAAAAATATGAATTAAAAAAAATATATCATTTTCAACCAAGCATATTAATTTTCTATAAAAAAAGACAAATCACCAACAAATTACGTGAATTTCCAACGAAAAGTAAATTTTTGAGAAATTGATTCAACTTCCCAACATGGTAATTTAATTTTCAATGAAAAAGATCAATTCTCAACCAAGAAGATTAATTTTCTACCAAAAGGACAAATTTTCATCAAAATACGTCAACTTTCAACTAAATAGTTAAATGTTTTACTAAACAAATTTTAATTCTTAACCAAAAATGGAATCGTTGAATTTTCAGTTAAAAAAATTAACTTTCAACCTAAAAAGATTAATCATCTACCAAAAAAGACAAATGATCCAGAAATTACAAGAATTTTCAACTAAAATTTAGAATCTTCAACCAAAAAGTATGAAATTGATTAAATATCAACCAATTTGTTGAATTCTTATTAAAAATATATGAATTTTCAACAAAGAATATTAATTTTCCACGAAAAAAGATAAATTTTCATAAAAATTCATCAATTTTCTACCAAACCGTTGAATTTTTTTACTAAAAAACTTTCGATTCTCAACCAAAAATAAATTAGTTCAATTATAAGTTCAAAAAATTAATCTTCAACCTGAAAGGATTAATTATCTACCAAAAAAGTCAAATTATAAACAAATTACATGAATTTTCAACTAAAATTTTTAATCTTTAATTAAAAATTACATTATTTTAACTAATTGATTCAACTATTAACCAAAACGTTAAATTCACAACCAAAAAAGATGAACTTTCAACAATGAATATTAATTTTCTACCAAATGGTTCAATTTTTTACTAAAAAATTTCAATTCTCTACCAAAAATGAAATAATTTAATTTTCAGTTTAAAAATTGAATTAAAAAAAAAAATTAATTTTCTACTAAAAAAGACAAATTTTTAACAAATTATATGAATTTTCATCTGAAAGTTTGAATCTTTAACCATAAATAAATTTTTTTTAAATTGATTCAACTTTCAACTAATTCGTTGAATTTTCATAACAAAAAATTCACAACCAAGAAGATTAATTTTCTACCAAAAAATATAAATTTGCATAAAAATGCATCCTCTTTCAACCAAATAGTTGAATTTTTTACTAAAAAAATTAATTTTCAACAATATAGTTAAATTATCAAGCAATGAGATGAATCTTCAACAACAAAAAATACATTTTTAACAAAGTAGTTCAACTTTCAACCAGGTGGTTGTATTTTCAGTTAATAAAGATTAATTCTCAACGAAAAATGTAATATTTAATTTTACAACATATTACATTATAATTACAATAAAACAATTTTCAAACCAAGAAGACAAATTTGCAACTAAGAAGGATTTTTCAATCAAGAAAAAAAATTCAACTAAGTTGTGAAATTTTCTAGCTAATAAGGCGATTTTTCTACAAAACAGATGAATTTTCATCAAAAAAGTTAATTTTCAACTACATAGTGAAATTTTGAACGAAATAATCTAATTCTTAACCAAAAGAGATGAATTAAGAATTAAGTCTCAACCAAAAAACATAACTTTTCTACCAAAAGATGAATTTTCGATACACAATGGTAAATTTTTCACAAAACAGTTGAATTTTCAATAAAAAGAATGACTTTAACAAAATTATTGAATTGTTAACAAAATAATACAATTTTCAAACAAAAGTGATGAATTCTGAGGCCAAAATATAATAGTACAGTTTTCAATTAAAAATAATAAACATTCAACCACAAATTAGTTGAATTTTCTTACTGGCTTCTACTAATTCAGTTCCCGAGAAAAAAGGGAAGTTTCTATAAAAACATGAGAAAAAAAGAGCAATTATTTTTTTTTAAGGGGAAAAGGGCAGCATTTCTTGAATCACTCACAAATTTTAAATTGTTGATAACATTTATAATTTATAAAACCATTTCTAATTCATGATTTTGCCCTTTTGATTTCAGTAGCGATTATTTTCCGGCCAGGTTGAATTTTCAACAAAATAGTTGAATGCTCAAATAAACAGATAACTGTTCAATCAAACAGTTGAATTTTCAATCCAAACCTGAATTTTCAACAAAATAGTTGAATCCTCAACTAAAACAGATTAATTTTCAATCAAACAGTTGAATTTTCTATCAATATAGTCGAATTTTCTACCCAAAAATATGAAAGTTTCTACAAAAAAAGTTAATTTTCAACTAAATAATTGAATTTTCTACCGTAATATTTGAATCTTCAACTCAAAAATAAATATTAATTAAAAAAAAGAAGTTAATTTTCAACCCAATGATTGAATTTTCTACCAAAATAGGTGAATTTTCAACCCAAAAATATCAATTTTTAACAAAAAAATCATTACTAACCGAATGGTTACATTTTTAAATAAATAGTTAAATCCTCAACTAAAACAGATTCATTTTCAACCAAAAAGTAAATCTTTAACAAATTCATTAAACTTTCAACATAGCCGTTGAATTTTCAACCAGAGAGATGAAACAAAAAAAAATAATTTTCTACCAAAAAAGACCAATTTTGAACAAATTACATCAATTTTCCACTAAAATTTTGAATCTTCAACCAAAAACTAATATTTTAACAAATTGATGAAACATTCAAACAATTCGTTGAATTTTCAACCAAAAAATATTAATTCTAAATCGAGAAGAATAATTTTCTACCAAAAGAGACGAATTTTCATCAAAATATATAAATTTTCAACCAAATAGTTGAATTTTTAACCAGAAGAAATGAATTTTTAAACCAAAAAGACGATTTTTCAACAAAACGCTTTACTGTCTTCTTTTAATTTTATTAATTTTACCTCAAATTTATATTTCCATAGAGTTTTTCCTCTTCCTTAACCGGCAGAGAATCTTCATCAATCACAGAAGATTCTTTGAGCTTTTTCTTTCTCTCCCTGCACTTTTTAGCTCTAATTCTCCATTGTCTTCGCCGGCGACTTACTTCATCTGATGTCAACTCATCATTAAGCTTGCTTTTTTTCAATTTTTCAATTCCTTTATTTTCTTTCTGCTTTATGTAAGACCGTTTTCTTCTTATCCTCTGTATCTCTCTTTTCTCTGGATCTTGCTTTATTCTTTGTCGATATTCTCTGAGTCTTTCCCGCTCTAGTTGTAATTTATGTTGTCTATCAGCCTCAGATTCTTTTCTCTCGGATTGCATGATTTTTCTATATTTAGGAACAAATTGATTTTAAAAACCTTTTACGTGTGCAGCAATCATTATGAAAATAGTTCTTTAACAATAATCTAATTTTCATACAATAGTTTTTATTATTGTAATTTTTTAACAATATAAATTTGGTGCCGTTTAGAACCGTCAAACTATTTTTAAAAGTTTTCGCCTAAAATAAAACAACAAAAAAATACAAATACAGTGAACTTCCGCCTATTTGAACGGCACTGAAACGTACACGTTTTATTATTTGAAAGCTGGAGGGGCCCCCACCTCTACCGCGACCTTCAGGTTATTTTTGTCAAGCGACGTTCATTGGCTGCCCCGGCCATGTATCGATGAGGGCGCTGTAAGCAACTTTTTCAACTGCGCATGTTCCGAAAAGCGCGGGTCTATTTGAAATCAATAAATACTATTAATAATAATACAGATAAAAATTTAAAACAAATTTTCACATTAAAAAATTAATTAGATTGAATCTAAGAAATAGATAATTTCTTTAAATAATTTATTATGTCAGTGTTTTTGTTGACGTACGACGTGACAAATTTAACATTTCCTTGAAATAGTACAATCTGCCAACTAAAAATCAATATAATTGAATCAAAAAACGACTCCCATATATTTCGCGGAATATTGAGTTTTCCAGCATGACGGAAGTTCACTGTATAATATTTTAATAGACTTCTAAAAACAAGGAAAATAGGGTAATTTTTCACGAAAATAGGAAAACAATAGAGGAATAAATTATTTTAAATAAAATGAATGTATAGGTACCATCCTGAAATGAATTCAACTCAAGAGACTTGAGTTTTCAAGATAAAAATAATTAAATTTAACCACAAATAGTAGCCTTTTTTAACAAATAGTCGAATCTGCAAGCCAAAAAGACGGGGTTTTCAGAAGATAGTTGAATTATCAACAATGAAGATGAATTTTCAAAAAAATGGTTGAATTTTCAAACAAAAAATTAATTATCAACAAAACAGTTGCATATACAACCAGATAGTTGAACTTTCAAGCACAAGGGAAGAATTTTAAACAAAATAGTTCAATTTTTAACCAAAAAAAATGAGTTTTCATTTCAAAAAGACAAATTTGTTATAAAACCATTAAATTTTCAACAAAAAAGTCCATTTTCAACCAAGAAATATGAATTTTCAACCAAAAAGATTACTTTTCTGCCATAAACCTGGAATTTCTAATCCAAGATTATTAGTTTTTTTATCAAAAAAAGCGAATGTTAAAAACAACAGCTAAATTTTCGAACAAAAAAAACGACTTTAAACAAAAATAGTTGCATTCTGAAACAAAACTACCTACTATATAAAATGTCTACCAAAAAAGATTAATTTCCAAACCAAAAAGGCCAATTCTTTAGAAACTATTTATATTTGCAACCCAAAAATATGAATTTTCATACAAAAAGTTAATTTTCAACGAAAAACTTAATTTTTAATCAAATATTCAAATTTTCTACGAAAATAATAGAATTTTAAAGACAAAAAGACAAGTTTTTAACAAAACAGTTGAACTTTTAAGCCAAATACTTGAATTTTAAAGTAAAAACGATCAATTTTCAACCAAAAATAGAATAGTTTTTACAGTTGGAACAATTGATTTTCAAGCCGGAAAAAAACGAATTTTCAACAAAACAGTTAAATTTCCAACCAAAGAGATTCAACTAACTTCAACTAACAAAATGAATTTTTAACAAAGTATTTTAATTTTTAACCAAGCAGTCAAATATTTAAGCAAGTAGATTAATTTCCTACTAAAAAAGACCAATTTACAACAAAAAATCGATATTTTCATCCAAATTGTTGAATTTGCAAATAATAACGATCAATTTCCAAACAATAATGGAATTGTTAAATTTTCAGTTCAACAAATTAATTTTCAAACAAAAAACTTTCAATCAATTAGTGAACCTAGTTAAATCGTATTTTGTAAAAAATTTAGTTTTTGGTTAAAGATTGAAAACTTTAGTTAAAAACTCATGTCATTTTTTCAAAATTTGTATTTTTTGGTAAAAAATTCATCTTTTTGGTTGAAAATAACCTTTTTTGTTGAAAATTCAAATATTTTGGTTGTTAATTGAAATATTTTGGTAGAAAATGAAATTGTTTGGTTGAAAATTAATCTGTTTTAGTTAAGGATTGAACTATTTTATTGAAAAGTAATCTTTTTTCTTCGAAAATTCAACCGATTTGTTGCAAATTCGTCTTTTTGGATTGAAAATTCATATTTTTTGGTAGAAAAGTTAATTATTTTAAATACTGTTCACAACTTCTAATTTGTTTAAGCAATTCTATGTTTTCCTTTCTTTCTAAATATAAGTATAATTCCACACATGTCAAGTTTTGAAATTTAATTGAACAGACCTCAGAAAATGTCAAGAAAATTAGATCCGTGCAAGAAAAATCACGATTTTTTTTTGCATGAAAAATCAGGATATAGCACAAAAAATCAGAAAATCAGGACAGGAAGAAAAAATCAGGACACGTCCTGATAAATCAGGACGGCTTTCCACCCTAGATGAATTTTCAACTAAAATTATGTAATTTTCAATTGGAATAGTTGCATTTTCCGGTAAACAAAAAATCATTTTCAACAAAAACAAAACTACTTTTCAAAAAAATAGTTATATTTTCAAACAAAGTGATGAATTTTCAACTAAAATGGTGAGTCTAGAATCTAGAAACTAGAGTCATTGAATTTTCAACAAAAAGATTAATTTTCAACCCCGAAGATTAATTTCTACCAAAAAAGTCGAATTTTCAACTAAAAAAGATAATTTTTGAACGAAAAATTGAACAGTTACATATTCAGTAAAAAAAAAACAACAAAAAAACAAACAAGCCAATTTTTAACAAAACAGCTAAAGTTGTAACTGGAATATTTAAATTTTCACTAAAAAAATTAATTTTCAGCCAAAGAAAAAACGAATTTTCAACAAAATGGGTAATTATTTAACCTAGGAGATGAATTTGCAATAAAAATAATGAATTTTTAACAACAAAAAATTAATTTTTAGCAAAAGAATAACTTTCAACCACGTAATTAAATGTAGGGTGGCCGTTTTAATCAAAGAAAAAAATTCCCGGTTCGCAAACATTTTTCACGGTCAATGAAATTAAAAATTTCGAACTCTAAAGTTAACAATTTTTTCATTTTAAGTAATAAAAACTGAGCTGCAAATTAAAGCACTCAAAGTGGAACTCTTGAATTTTAAACTTTTAAAATTGAAGATTAAACGTTTTTTAATTGAAAATTTTTGTATTAAATGCAGTTACACTGCCAAATTAAAAATTTAAAACTTTTATAAATTGTAGAGTTCAAAGATTCAGAATCAGTTCCGAATATATAAATCCACGTTATCATTTTCAATGCTCTAAATTAAAGAATCACTCATTGATTAAAAAATTTTCAAAATTATATCATTTTAAACAATTTTGAGCTAGAAACATGAAAAATTGAACAGTTACATTTTTTTATAAACTGAACACTTCTTAAATTAAAAGTTAAATTCTTTTATTTTTAATAGTTTTAAAATCTTTAAAATGCTTCAAAATTTTATTTTTAAATCTGGAAAAATCTACATGTTGTTTAACATTTTTTCACATTTTAAATTATTTTTGAAATGTTTTCAGAACTTCTAAACATCTTTTAAAATGATTCGAATTTTTCATAACTTTTTTTGAAATCTTGCCAAATTGAAAAAAATTCCTTAAAATCTTCCAAATTCATTTTTGACAATTTCGGAAACCTTTTGAAATATTTCTAAATATTCTCTTCAAATTAATTTTTCAAAATAAAAAAGTATTTTTAATTTTCCTAGAAATCTTAAGGAAATGTTTTTTATTCTTTTGAAGCCTTTCACAATTCTTAAAAAGCTTCTAAATTTTTTGTTCGAAATCTGAAAAAATCTATATTTTCTTTTAAATTAGGCCGTGGGTTATTCGCACCGAAATTTCGGTACGAATAGCCGGATTTTGTAGGTACACGTAGACACTTCGTTTAAATTATTTTTAATCATTTCAAATTTTTAAATAATTTTACATTTTTTCAGAACTTCTAAAAATCTCTTCAACTTACTCGACTTTTTTCTAAGAATAATAGGTGTTCAATTGATATTTATACATCAAAATTCAACCATTTGACTTACAAATTCAGTTTTTTTAAATAGAAGAATTAAAAATGTAACGCTCAAAGTTTATTTTTTTTGTTTTTAGTTTTGAATATTTGATTTCTAATTACTGGTTTTAAATGAACAGTCAGATATTTCTAAATATCAAGTAATTTTTCTTTTTCTGAATGGAAAAATTTCAAATTGAAAGGTTTAAAAAATGGAACATTTTGAACTGAAACAATATTTGAAATTTAATAAAAGCCTTTAATTATGAATATATTATTTTTAAGTTATATATAAATTGAAAATAGTTTATAAAGTTTCAATCGGGCGTTTACATTTGTTTACCTAATAAGACTTTCCAATTGAAACAGTTTAATTTTTATCGTTAAAATCTGGAAATTCTAAAATTATGAACTGATTCCGAATCCTCTTGTAAAATCAATTATTATTCACTCTTTAATCCTGAAAGTACGGTTTAATTTTAAAAATCATTAATTAATTTATATTCACAGCTGATCAACTAAAAATATTTGTTATCCAAAATCTTCGATATCAAAAGCTTCTAATTTTTAATTGTTTGTACGCTTAAAAATTAAAATCTAAAATGGAAAATTTTTAATGTGAAAGATTTTCAAATTACGCATTATAAACTGAATGATATCATTATTGAAAAAGATAACAATTTGACTAATTATTTAAATAACAGTTGAAATCAAAGTTGGAAATTTTTTTTTTCTAAAAATTTGTCAAATTCCCAGTCAAAACATAAATTCACTGTCATTTCCCGATTTTTCCAGGTCTCATAAAATTCTCGGTCATTTCCGGGTTTCACGGTCCAGCGGCCACCCTGCAAATCTTCATTTCAAAAAGATGAATTCTAAAAGAAAAATGTAGTAGTTGATATTTCAATCAAAAAAGACTCGAATTTGTAATTAAAAACAATGGAATTCAACAAAAAAGAACGATTTTTCAACAAAATACGTGAACTTTCAACCAGATACTTGAATTTTCAACTAAAACCGATCAATTTTCAACCAAAAACAAAATAGTTAAATTTTCAGTTAAAAAAAATTAATGTCAAGCAAAAAAAAACATATTTTCAACAAAATAGTTCAATACAGTAATCTGAAGCTACTTTTACAAATGAAGAATCATTGTTACTCAATTTAATATTGTAATTTAAGAAAAAAATAAGCACGCTCTCGAAAAAATTCCTTGACTTTAAAGAAAAATTCCATGACATTTCCACGTTTTTTCAGGTATATAAAAATTTCCTGACAAATCCAGGTTTTCCAGGTAGGGTAGACACCCTGGAAAAAATACCACCAGACCACTTTTTCTTTTAGGATTATTTTTGTAATTTTTGTGGAAACGTAACCTTAATTAGAAATCTATCTAAGAAACTGTCTTTACGTTCACATATATTGATAGAAAAGTTTACTATACAATTTGTATAATTAATTAAACATACCTTCACAATAGCTCCGCAATCATTTATTTTTTGTGAGTCTGCGATTTTTTTCGAAATCTTTCAAAAAAATAGAAAAAGTTTTCCATCACTGTTTTCCGTCAATGCCATTCCTAATATTTGCAAATTAAATAAAAAAACCTACGATTAATATGATTTGTGTAAAAATATAAATTTAAAAAATGAACTTGCCGGAATTAAAACTACTAAATACAATATTTTCTCGAAAAGATGTTTATTTTTTCGCAAAAGAAAAGCATATCCATATCTTTGGAAATTTTAAACATATCACCGTAATATTTATGAGTAAATAATAAAACGACTAATAAAATAAAAAGTCCTGTTAAATTTTAGTAGCACACAGATTGTAATATCATTATGAAAATTATTATTTTTATATATGTCATAATATTTTGATCACTTTGTATAAAATTTCTTCTATTTTACAAGACTGAAAATAATTCATCTTAGGATTCTAATATCTTCAGTGTTGTTCCTAATGTCCATATCCATCCTACTGAAACGAAATAATTTTTCTTTTACATCTAAATGCGTTTCTAAATTTATATTATTGATCTATTTATTTACATTAAACCCCAAATATTTGGAAATATCCTACAAAATATAAATTACTTACGAATAATTACGATGGACAAAATATTTCGTTTTAAATTCCAATTATATAACTTTCAGTGTCTTCTTCTTCTTCTTCTTGTGGAGTAATGGCACTCTTTGAATTATCACTATCCATAAGACTGAAAAGTTCGTTTTTTTTATTAAATATTTATTATAACAGGTTTATCAAGGAGAAAAAAAATATTTCAGCATTTTTTTTTAAATAAAGCGTTTGCTTTTCAAAGATTTTTCTATGCTATCAAAACCATTTCTTACGTAGGATTTTTTCCAGTCTGCAAATAATTAAAAAACATTGATCTGTTTGAAACTTTATGTATTTTGTCGAAAATTTGTCTTTTTTACAGAAAATTCGTCCTTTTGGATTGAAAATTCATCTTTCTTTGTAGAAAAGTTCTGGATTGAAAATTCAACTATCTAATAAAAAAATCGTCTGTTTGGTTTAAAGATTAAACTATTTGGTTAAAAGTGTAACTGTGATTGAAGTTTAATGTTTTTTGTTTGAAAATTCGTTTTTTCTTTTTGATGAAAATTTAACTGATCGATTTTTGGTAGAAAATTAATCTTTTTTAGTTGAAAATTCAACTATTTTGTTTAAAATTCGTGTATTTGGTTGAAAGTTGGTCATTTTCGGCAAAGAAATTAATCCTCTTGCGTGAAAATTAAAATATTCGTTTGAATATTTATGTCCTTTGTTAAAAATTGGTTAAAATCTTTTAGGTTAAAGTACCAACTATTACATTTTTGGTAAAAAATTAATCTTGTTGGTTGAAAAATAATTTTTTCAACTGAAATTTTTTGCTGGTAGAAAATATATTTTGTGATGTTAAAACTGCAACTGCTTTGTTGCAAATTAATGTGTTTAAGATAAAATTTAAGTACTTTACTTACTTTACTTACTTTTAAATTCAACTGCTTTTGATTTAAAATAAAAATATTTTTTGTTTGAAATATCAACTATTACATTTTTTGTTGAAAATTCATCTTTTTAGGTTGAAAATTCATAATTTCGGGTTGAAAATTCAACTACTTTGTAGAAAACTCGGATTTTTGGCTTAAAAATTCAACAATTTGATAGAAAGTTCAATTATTTGGTTGAAAATGTATCTGATTTGTTGAAAATTCGTCTTTTTTCATTGAATTCAACTATTCTAAATTTGAAATTAAAATCTTTTTTTGATTGAAATAACTATTACATTTTACGTTGAAAGTTCATCGTTTTGATTGAAAATTATTGAAAATTCAACTATTCGGTTGAAAATTTATGTATTTTGTTGAAAATTATTTTTGTTTGTTTTGTTGAAAATGCAACTGTATGGTTGAAAATTATTCCCTTTAAGTTGATAATACATGTATTTTGTTGAAAATTTATATTTTTTTGTGAAATTTTACTGTTTTTGATTTAAAATCAAAAAATATTTTTGGTTTGAAATATCAAATATTACATTTTTTTAAATTCATCTTTTTAGGTTGAAAATTTATATTTTCGGGTTAAAAATTCAACTGTTTAATCAAAAACTCATCTTTTCCGCTTAAAAATACAACAATTTGGTAGAAAATTGAACTGCTTTGTAGATAATTCTTTTTTGTAAAAAATGAAATTTAATTTTTTATTACAAAAATTTAACTATTCCATTTATAGTTAAAACCTGATTTTTTTAGTTTTAACATTCAACTATTCGGTTAAAACTTGATGTATTTTGTTGAAAATTGATCTTTTCTGAAAAACAATCTTCTTGGTTGGAAACTCAACTATTTGCATAAAAATGTATGTCTATGTATTTTGTGGAAAAATTGTCTTTTTATAGAAAATCAATCTTCATGGTTGAAAATTCAACTATTTGGTTAAAAAAGTATGTATTTTGTTGAGAATTTGTCTTTTTTTGGCAGAAAATTAATCTTCTTGGTTGAAAATGCATGTTTTTTGTTGAAAATTCAACTATTTGGTTGAAAATTCAACTATTTGGTTAACAATTTAAGTATTTTGTTGAGAATTTGTCTTTTTTAGTAGAAAATTAATCTTCTTGGTTAAAAATTTGTCTTTTTGGTTCAATTCAACTGTTTTTGACTGAAAATAAAAATATTTTTGTTTGAAATATCACATATTACATTTTGTGTTGAACATTCATAATTTTGATTGAAAATTCATTTCTTTGGTCGAAATTTCAACTATTTTGTTAAAAATTCGTTTTTTGTTGTTGTTGAGAATTAATTTCATCAAATGAAAATTTAACTACTCTATGTTTGATAGAAAATTAATCTTTTTTAGTTGAAAACCCAACTATTTTGTTAAAAACTCGTGTATTTCGTTGAAAGTTTGCCTTTTTGGTAAAAAATTAACCCTCTTGATTGAAAATTAAAGTATTTGGTTGAAAATGTATGTACTTTGTTAAAAATTAATCTTTTTTTGGTTAAAATTCAACTTTTTAGTTGAAAACTAATCTTTTTTACTTGAGGATTCAACTGTTTCGTTGAAAATTCGTCTTTTTTTATTTAATTCAACTATTCTAAATTTGAAATTAAAATCTTTTTTCATTGAAATAACTATTACATTTTACGTTGAAAGTTCATCGTTTTGATTGCAAATTATCTTTCCTATAGCAAATTAAACTATTCAATTTTAGTTGAAAATTCAACTATTCGGTTGAAAATTTATGTATTTTGTTGAAAATTCTTTTTTTTGTGTTTTGTTGAAAATGCAACTGTTTGGTTGAAAATTAATCCGTTTAAGTTGATAATACAAGTATTTTGTTGAAAATTTATATTTTTTCGTGAAATTTAACTGTTTTTTCTTTAAAATAAAAAATATCTTTGTTTGAAATATCAAATAGTACCTTTTTTAATTGATCTTTTTAGGTTGAAAATTAATATTTTCGGGTTAAATATTCAACTGTTTTATCAAAAACTCAACTTTTCTGCTTAAAAATTCAACAATTTGGGAGAAAATTCAACTGCTTTGTAGATCATTCTTTTTTGTAAAAAATGAAATTTAATTTTTTATAACGAAAATTTAACTATTCCATTTTTAGTTAAAACCTGATTTTTTTGAGTTTCAAAATTCAACTATTTGGTTGAAAATGTATGTGATTTGTTGAAAATTCGTCATTTTTGGTAATAAATTAATCTTTTTCGATGAACGTTCAACTATTCCGTTAAAAATTGATGTATTTTGTTTAAAATTCGTCTTTTCTGAAAAACAATCTTCTTGGTTGAAAATTCAACAATTTGGTGAACAAAGTATGTATTTTGTTGATAATTTGTCTTTTTTTGGTAGAAAATTAATCTTCTTGGTTGCAAATTCATCTTTGTGGTTGAAATAGCAACTATTTGGTTAAAAATTTAAGTATTTTGTTGAGAATTAGTCTTTTTTAGTAGAGAATTAATCTTCTTGGTTGAAAATTGGTCTTTTTTGGTTCAATTCAACTGTTTTTGTTTAAAAATTAAATTATCAACTATTACATGTTTCGATCAGAATTCATCTTTTTTGGTTGAAAAATCAAGTACATGGTTGAAATTTTAACTATTCTGTTAATTCATGAGAAACAGCAATATTTCACCCCCCCCCCCCCCCCTCACCAAAAATTTACAGTCCCTACCAAATGGTTCAAAATTTCAGAAAAAACTACACGTAATTTACGGACGATCCCTAAAAAGAAAAAAATTTTCTTTTCCATAGAAGAAAGTTAAGAAAAAAAATGGTTCGCTTCATATTAATTAGTGTAAGTGAACATTTTGCAGTTTTGATTTCTTACATTTTAAAACTGAAAAAATACTGAAAAAAACTTACCTTTGAGATACATTCTCACTAGAGAATTGTTGTGCAAATCCAGAACTCACACGTTTACTATTTATTATCTCTCCATAATCCAAGAACATTCTGGCCATATATTTGTCTACCTTCAGTTGTAGCATTTTTTCCATTTCCATGTTGAGCCGTCCATTTAATCGAGCACGATAACGTGATTGATATATCTTACCCCGAAATTTTACCCAATTACGTCTCAATTCTTCTGTTTCCGCATTATTTTCATTTAAGATACATCTCATTATTTCTTTCACTGTTAGATTATAACGGTTTTCTCTAGCAGAAAACAGCACTGAACTTGAACGATTTTCATATTGCTTTCCTTTAATACGATAACATTTTACATATGAATGATCTCGAAGTTTCAAGTCAGCGAGGAATCTTGTTATCCTTTCTTCTTGCCCATTTTCATGATTTTTTCCATTTTCCAGTTTCAAATCCATTATTTCCGTCTTCACAGGGTCTAAGAATAATGTGTCTTCTTCTTGTGCCAATTCAGAAGAGTCTAAATCTACTTCTTCCTTTATAATAGGTGTACTTTCATTGTTTTCCCTTCTATCCACACTGCTGAAAGAAAAGAAAAATTTAAGAAATTAAATTCACAGGGTCGCTACATAATCCAAATTTCAAAATTCCCTGACCAATTTATCATTTTCCCTGACCGTTATAATTTTTTTCCGGTATAAAAATAAAGTTACACCCAGGTGAATTTTTAACAAAATAGTTGAATTTTCAATTCAATAGTTGAGTTTTCAATTCGAAAAGATAAATTTAAAGCCAAAAATCGAATAAGAATAATTAATTTTTCAATTAAAACAATTAATTTCCAAACAAATAAAGGAATTTTCAACAAAATAGTTCAATTTTCAACCACAGAAATAAATCTTTAAAAAAATTAATTCTCAATAATATTTCCACCAAAAAATATTTCAATTTTCAATCAAAAGTAGTTAAATTTAACCAAAAAACAAGAATTTTCAACAGGATATTTGAATCCTCAACCAAAGCAGATTAGTTTTGAAAGCAAAAAGAGGAATTTTTAGCGAAGGAGTTGAATTTTTAATCAAAAAGGATTTTTTCAGTTAATAAACAACAAAAATTCTCTCAAAATGTGGAATTTCTAAAAATAAAAATAATTTCTATAAAAACGTTCAGTTTTCAACCCAAAAACATGAAGTTTAAGTAAAAAAAAGTTATTTTTCAACGAAACTGTTGAATTTTAAAGAAAAACTAAATGAAATTTCAACTAAAAAATTAAAAACTTCAAACAAATCTGGAATAGTTACATTTTCAGAAAAAAATTAATTTTCAAAAAAAGAAAGACGAATTTTCAACAAAACAGTTTAATTTTTGAGTAGTGAAATTAATTTTTAACTAAAATGATGAATCTTCAACCAAAACAAATTAATTTTTAACCAATTAGTTAACTTTTCAACCAAAATATAAATTTTCTACACAAATAACTGAAATTTCATTTTTAAAAAAGTGTTTCAAACGAAATAAATCAATTTTCAACTAAAAAAAAATCAATTTTCAAACAAAAATCGAATAGTTATATTTTCAGAAAAAAAATTCATTTTCAATAAAAGAAAAACGAATTTCCAAAAAAATAGTTGACTTTTCAAGCAAAGAAATTAATTTTTAAATAAAATGATGAATCTTCAACTTAAGCAAATGAATGTTCAACTAAATAGTTAACTTTTTAACCCAAAAGATGAATTCTCTACGCAAATATATGAAATTTAATTTTAAATAAAGAGTTTTAAACAAAATGAATAAATTTTTAACTGAAAAAGATTAATTTTCGAATGAAAATGGAATAATTATATTTTTAGAAAAAAATTAATTTTCAACAAAAGAAAAACGAATTTTCAACAAAACAGTTGAATTTTTAAGTAGTGAAATTAATTTTTAAATAAAATGGTGAATCTTCAACCAAAACAAATTAGTTTTTAACCAATTAGTTAACTTTTCAACCAAAATATAAATTTTCTACTCGAATAACTGAATTTTCATATTTAAAAAAGTGTTTCAAACGAAATAAATCAATTTTCAAACAAAAATCGAAAAGTTATATTTTCAGAAAAAAAAATTCATTTTCAATCAAAGAAAAACAAATTTCCAAAAAAATAGTTGACTTTTCAAGCAAAGAAGTTAATTTTTAAATAAAATGATGAATCTTCAACTAAAGCAAATGAATGTTTAACTAAATAGTTAAATTTTTAACCCAAAAGATGAATTTTCTACGCAAATATATGGAATTCAATTGAAAAAAAAGAGTTTTAAACAAAATAAATGAATTTTCAACTAAAAAAGATTAATTTTCGAATGAAAATGGAATAATTACATTTTTAGAACAAAATTAATTTTCAACAAAAGAAAAGCGAATTTTCAACCAAAAATATGAAATTTTTACCAAAAAATAAGAATTTTTAACCAAATAGTCGAAATTTCAACAAAAAATTGAATAGTTAAATTTTCAGACACAAAAATTTATTTTCAATAAAATATTTACAAAACAATTTTCAACAAAACATTTAAATCTTCGAATTTTCCAACAAAATAGTTACATTTTTAACCAAGGAAATGGATTTTCAACTAAAATGATGAATCTTTAAAAAAATGAAGTTTTAACTAAGTAGTTGAATTTTAAACCAAAAAGATTAATGTTCTTTCAAAAAAGACAAATTTTCAACAAAATACATGAATTTTCAATGGAAAAAGATATTGTTTCAACCAAAATTGAAATAGTTATATAATCAGTTACAAAAATTAATTCTTAACCACAAAAAATTAGATTTTCAACGAAATAGTAACATTTTCAACCAGAGTTGAATTTTCAACAAAATACATGAATTTTAAGCCAAATACTTCAGTTTGCAACTCATAAAGATAAATTCAATACCAAAAATAGAATAATTTAATTTTCAGTAAAAACAATTAATGATTTTCAACAACAAAAATTCAGTAAAATAACTAAATTTTCAACCAACGAGATACATCTTGAATCAAAAATAGAATAGTTAATGTTTCAGTTAAAAAGCTAAATTTTCAACAACAAAAAAACGAATTTTCAAAAAAAAGGTCAAATTTTCAACCAAAGAAATGATTTTTCAACTGAACAGAGGAGTTTTCAAATAAAAAACGGTTAACCTAAAATAGAATATTTAAATTTTGAGTAAAAAAGCATTAATTTTCAACCAAATAAAATTAAATTTTAACAAAATAGTTCAATTTTTAACCGAACAGATGAATTTTCAACTAAGAAGTTTAAATTACCACCAAAAAAGACGAATTTTCAATTAAATAGTCAAATTTTCAACAAAAAATGGAATAGCAACATTTTCAGTTCCAACTTCCGTTTATGAAAATTTCCTGACTCTTTGATGTTTTTCCTGACATTTCCTTACCATATTTAAATTCCCGGAAATTAAAAAAAAGTAAATTCTTAAATTCTTCTTTTTCATTCCTCTTGTTTGATTTTTGAAAAATTTGAATTGCGACATTCAAAAGTGTATTGTCCAAATTTGATCATGAGATTCTTGTTTCATCTTTTTCTTTCAATTTTCGGGAATTTTATAATTAAAAGATAATACATATTTCTATAAGCAGTTTGAAATAATGGAAAATAATAACATAAAATAAAATTTTTAGAATCGATTAGACCAATAAAAAGACTTACAACTCATCCGGGCCAATATAGAGAGGATCGCGATCCTCGTCCAAAGGTTTCGGCCCCCAATCTTGGCTCGTTTCTTGAGAATCCCTGGAAAAATCGCTTATTTCCTGATTCACACAATTCTTTGCTGTAGAATCCAGGCCTAACTTTATGGTATCTTTTGTTTTTTCTAATACAAGTAATCGACTCTGTTTGCTGAAAATGAAATACACTTTTATGTAATATTTATGGGAGGAAGCAATTAACGAAAGAAGAGAAAGTTTAATTTTTTTTAATCTGTATTTTTTTTTCTTCATACCGAATCCATTTCAAATTTTTAACGAAATGTATTTTCTTTTTCGTGAAAAGTAAGGAGACACGTATTTTTTGTAATTAACAGAGCGACATTTTTTACATATTTTACGAATATTTTTAAGTTTTAAGGTTGAAATGATTTTTTTTTGCGAATTTTATTTTAAAAACCGCATCTTTTTTTGCCATTTTTGAGCTATCAAAGTTTTTCCTGTTTCAGTTTATCCAGTTTTTTGCAATCTTTTCAAATCCATAAATTTTCCATTTGTTATTTTTTTGTTTTTTCGGGAGAAAAAAATTATTTTTGACTTTTTTTCAAGTTCTTGCCCTTTTTGCAATTTTTTAGATTTTAAGGTTTTTTTGTTCCAGTATGTCAAGTTTTTTTCACTCTTTCTAAACCGATGGGAAAAACGAAGAAAACACGACATTTTTTCAAAACAGCTATCTTTTTTTTCGTATTTTTTGTACAAAAATCAACTGTTTGAAAATTCATGTATTTTGTTAAAAATGCGTCTTTTTTGTTAGAACAATCATCTTTTTGTTTGAAAATTCATGTCTTTGATGAAAATTTCACTATTTTGGTTAAAATTCGTTCTTTTTTTATAAAAATTATTCTCTATTTGTTAAAAATTCAATTTTTGGGTTGAAGATTGATCATTTTAATTAAAAATGCCTTTCTTTGATTGAAAATTTAACTTTTTTGCTAAGAATGTTTTTTGTTGTTGTTGAAAATTATTTCTTTTGACTGAAAATATCATTATTCTATTTTTGGTTGAAAATTTATCTTTTCTTTGTTGAAAATTCATGCATTTTGTTAAAAATTCGTAATTTTTATTAGAAAAATCATCTTTTTGGTTGAAAATTCATGCCTTTGGTGAAAATTTCACTATTTTGATTGAAATTCGTTCTGTTTTTATAAAAATTATTCTCTATTTGTTAAAAATTCATTTTTTTGGGTTAAAGATTCATCATTTTAGTTAAAAA
>CAKNYM010044390.1:82474-93975 GCA_932195095.1 Andricus curvator | reverse complement strand
TTTCAACAAAATAGATGTATTTTCAACTAAAAAAGATAAATTTTCAACGAAAAAATAAAATAGTTTAATTTAAATTTAGACAAATACGTTTTTAACCAAATAAAATAAATTCTCAACAAAATAGTTAAGATTTCTACCTAACAGATGAAATTTTAACCAAAAATTAAACATCCACAAAAAAATTTCGACAAAAAATGGACTAGTTACATTTTAGTTAAAAAAAACTAATTTTCGAAAAAAAAAATTTTAACCAAAAAAAATGAAAGTTCAAACAAAAGACTAATTTCCTACTTAAAAAGACAAATTTTTAACAAAATACATAAATTTTTAATCAAAAAGGTTAATTTTCTACCGAAAAAGACAAATTTTTACGAAAATAGATGAATTTTTAACTAAAAAAGATAAATTTACAAAAAAAAAATAGAATAAATAATTTTGCAACAAAATATTTAAATTTTAAACAACAGAAAAATGAATTTTCTATCAAAAAGATTAAATGGCTATAGAAAGAATCGACCTAAAATCGAATAGTTAAATTTTTAGTTAAAAAAATTAATTTTCAATAAAAAAACTAATTTTCCACCAAAGAAATGAAATTTCAACCAAAAGGATTAATTTTCTACCAAGAAAAGAATAATTTTTAATAAAATACATGAATTTTTAACCGAAAAGTTTAGTTTTTTCCCAAAAAAGACAATTTTTTAACAAAATCAATAAATTTTCAACTAAAAAGGATAAATTTTTCACAAAGAATAAAATAGATTAATTTTCAGTTCCAGAAGTAATTTTTCAAGCTAATAAAATAAATTCTTGACAAAAAAATTAGATTTTCGCTTTAAAAAATTAATTTTCAATAAAAAAAACTAATTTTCAAAAAAAGACAAAATTTTTAAATAAAAAGAATAATTTTCTACTGAAAGATAATAAATTTTAATAAAATAGTTGAATTTTGAACCAAATATTTTATTCTTTAATGGAATTTCCATTCTAATACTTGAAGTTCAATAAAATAAATAAATAATAAATAAATAAAGCTAAATAAAATAAATTTTTAGTTAAAAAAATTAATTCTCAATGAAAAAGTATATTAATTTTAAAGCCAAAGAAATACATTTTGAGTCTAAAAGATTAATTTGTTACCAAAAAAAAGATGAATTTTCAACAAAATACAAGAATTTGTAACCAAAAAGGTTAATTTTCTATCAACAAAGACCAATTTTCAATAAAATAGTTGAATTTCCAACTAAAGAAGATACAAGTTCAACCAAAGGTAGAATAATTAAATTTTCAGTTACGAAAAATGACTAAAAAGAATCTTAACCAAATATTTAAATTTTGAAGAAAATTTTTTTTTTTAACTAAAATTATGAATCATCAACCAAAAAAAATGAATTTTTAACAAAGTAGTTCTATTTTCAAGTAAGCAGTTTGATTTTAAACCAAAAAAAGTTTTTCAGTCGCTAATTGCGATTAGCGAAAATCTTGGAAAATTGATCGTATAAATTAAAATTTTATTGTATCTTGTGTTGTTTTTCCAAAAATTTAATTTTTTTATTTTTAATATATTTTTATAAGAAAAAAATATGTAGGAAATTTGTAGATCGGTTTTGAATGAACAACTTTTGTTAATTCATGTTTTTTCGCACCTTGTGTAATTTTTCCAAAATTTTCATGTTTTTATTTTTAATGTTATTTTTTACGATTAAAACGTTATATCATAAAATAATTATTAAAAAATGTAAGATCTTTCTGAAATGATCAATTTTACTGTTAAACGTTTTTTTTTGTATCTGATATAGTTTTGCTGCAAAATGGAATTTTTAATAAAATTTTGCACGATTAAAACAAAAAATATCTGTCTTATCAAAAAAATGGTCCGATGTGAATTTGTAGATATTTTCAAAATAAAAAATTTTATTTCCTGATATTAAAAATGACTTTTTAACCAAATCGTTCAGTTTCCTCGAATGTAGGTTAATTCTTCACCAAATAATTGAATTTTTTAAATATAAAATTAATTTTCTATTAAAAATAATACATTTTTAACAAAATAAGGCGTTTTTAACCACATAGTTGAATTTTCAACTAAAAATTAGAATCAAAAGTTGCAGTTAAATACCATTTTTAACCAAAGAAATAATTTTTCAACCAAAAAGTTGACTTTTCGACTAAAAATGGTATAATTAGGTTTTCAAATAAAATGTAAATTATCAACAAAAAAACGAAATTTCAAACAAAAAAATGAATTTTCAACAACATAGTTGAATTTTTAACTAAACAAATGAATTTTCTACCAAATAGTTGAACTTTCAACCCAAAAAGACGATTTTTGAACAAAAAGTTGAATTTAGAAAAAGTTACTTTTTGAAATTTTTTGTTTAATTTCCTACAAAAGAAGGTATGTAGATTAATTTTTTCTTAAATATTTGAATTTTTAACAAAAAAGATTGATTTTTCATTGAAAAGATCAATTTTCCACAAAATACATGACTTTTCAACAAATCTATTGAATTTTCAACTAAAAAGATACATTTTTAACCAAACATTCCAATTTTTATTGAGAAAAAATTTATTCATGACCAAAAATGAAGTAGTTAAATTTTCCGTGAAAAAATTAATTTTCTCAAGAAAAAAAAAGAATTTTCAATATTATATTTAAATTTTCAACCGATTGAATTAATTTTTCACCAAATAGTTGAATTTTCAACTAAAAATGGAAGTTAAATTTGCAGTTGAAAAAAATTAATTTTTACCCAAAGAAATCAATTTTTTATTAAAATAGTTGAATTTTTGTCTCAAAAAGACGAATTTTGAACAAAATACCTGAGTTTTTAACAAAATTGTTGAATTTTCAATTAAAAAAAAAATTTCAACTAAAAAATTGATTAGTTAATTTTTTAGTTGAAAAACTAATTTTCAACAATTTTTAACAAATTACGTGAATTTTTAACCAAATAGTTGAATTTTCAAACAAAAAATCACTTTTTAATAAAATTCTTTAGTTTCCTTCAAAGTAGATTAATTTTTCACCAAATAATTTAATTTTCAAAGAAGATTGATTTGCTTCTGGCAAAAATAAATTTTTGACGAAATACGTACATTTTTAACCAAATAGTTAAATTCTCAACTGAAAATGGAATTTGAATTTTCAGTTCAAAAAATTAATTTTCAACCAAAGAAATAAATTTTCTACCAAAATAGATAAATTTTCATCCAAAAAAGACGAATTTTCAACAAAAATGTTGAATTTTTAAACAAAACATTATTTTTTAATAAAATTCTTTAATTTCCTACAAAGGAGATTAATTCTCTACCAAATAGTTGATTTTTCAATCAAGAATGTATTCTTCTATTAAAAAATACCAATTTTCAATAAAATGGAACAGTTAAATTTTAAGTTTAAAAATTAATTTGTTACCAGAAAATTTTTTTAAACTGAAATTATGCATTTTCAACAAAAAAATTAATTTTTAATAAAGTACTTCAACCAAGAGGCTGAAATTTCAACCCAGAAGATTAATTTCTTACCAAAAAAGAAATTTTTAACAAATTTCATGAATTTTCAACCAAATAGTTAAATTTTCAACTAAAAATGGAATAGTTAAATTTCGAATAAAAAAAATTAACTTTCAAGCGAAGAATCGAAGTTTCTACCATAATGATTGAATTTTTAACTCAAAAAGACGAACTTTAAACAAAAAAGTTTAATATTTGAAGACAAAATCATTTTTTAATAAAATTTTTCAGTTTCCTTTAAAGTAGATTAAATGATCACCAAATAATTGAATTTTCAAAGAAGATTAATTTTATATTGGAAATTTTTTTTAAATTAATATATTTATTCTTCAGTTGAAAAAGTTTCAGTTTCAACTAAAGAAATAGATTTTCTATTAAAATAGACGAATCATCCCAAAAAGACATATTTTCAACACAAAAGTTAAATTTATAAACAAAACCTTACTTTTTAATAAAATCGTTAAATTTCCTACAAAGTAGATTACTTTTTTACCAAAAAATGGAACAGTTTATTTTTCAGTTGAAAACCAAATTTTCAACAAAAAATTTTTTTTTCACAAATCTAGATAAATTTTCAACCAAGGAGATTAATTTTTCAACTAAAATGATGAAGGTTTGACTGGATCAGTTAAATTTTCAGTTCAAAAAAATAATTTTTTTCCCAAACAAATTTTTTAACTAAAATTATACAATGCCAACTAAGAAATAAATTTTTAATTCATTAGTTGAACCAAGTAGTTGAAATTTTCAACCAGCAGATTTATTTTTTAAATCCCTTTAAATCGTCCCTAAAGGACGATTTTGTAACAAAAAGTTGAGTTTTCAAACAAAAGAATTATTTTTTTAATAAAATTGTTTAGTTTTCTTAATATAGATTAATTTTTCACCAAATAAATGAATTTTCAAATCAAAAGATTAATTTTCTATTGGAAAAGATGAATTTTTAACCGAATACATCCGTTTATAAGCAAATAGTTGAACATTCAAGTGAAAATGGAATTTAAATGTTCAGTTAAAAAACTGAATTTTGAACCAAAGAAATAAATTTTTTATCAAAAGAGATGCACTTTCATCGCAAAAAGACAAAGTTTCAACCAAAAAATGTTGAATTTTCAACCAAAAAAAATGGCTCAATAAAAAATGGTTGAATTTGTCACAAATTTCATTAGGTTTTTACCAAATAGTTGAATTTTCGACTAAAACAGATGAATTTTTAATCAAACACTTGAATTTTTTATTTAAAAAAATCGGACGAAAAATCAGCTCAAAGAACTGACTAAAACTTTCTGACGCCTCTGGTACCCCCCACTCTGAGTTCCTAGTATGAGGGCCCCACAATTGAGCCGTCGGATTGGATAACTCGCCCGACGCACGAAGAACCAGTTAAAACTTTATGGCGTCTGGAGTGGGGGGAGGAGAGGAGCGCCAGAGGCGCCACCAATTTATAACCGGTTCTTTGAGCCAGGCCCACAATTGAGACGTCGGATTGGATAACCTGCCCGACGCACGAAGAACCAGTTGTAACTTTATGGCGTCTGGAGTGGGGCGTGCCAGAGGCGCCAGAAAATTATAACCGGTTCTTCAAGCCGGGTCCACAATTGAGCCCTCGGATTGGACAACTCGCCCGACGCACGAAGAGCCAGTTATAACTTTATGGCGTCTGGAGTGGGGGGCGCCAGTAGCGCCCGAAACTTAAGCCCTGTTCTTTGAAGTTCTGTTCTGAAGTGGGGCCCACTTTGAGCCGGGCCCACAATTGAACCGTCGGATTGGATAACTCGCAAGATGCACGAAGAGCCAGTTATAACTTTATAGCGTCTGGACTGGGGAGCTAGAGGCATGACAAAGTTATAACCGGTTCTTTAGGCCGGGCCCACAATTGAGCCGTCAGATTGGATAACCTGCCCGACGCACAAGGAACCAGTTATAACTGTATGGCGTCTAGAGTAGAGGAGGGCCAGAGGTGACAGAAAGTTATAAGCGGTTCTTTGAGCCGGGCCCACAATTGATCCGTCGCGCCGAATGGATAACTCGCTCGACGCACGAAGAACCAGTTATAACTCTATGGCGTTTAGAGTGGAGGAGGGCCAGAGGCGACATAAAGTTATAACAGGCTCTTTGAGCTGGGCCCACAATTGAGCCGTTGGATTGGATAACTCGCCCGACGCACAAAGAACCAGTTATAACTTTATGGCGTTTAGAGAGGGGGTGCCAGAGGCGCGAGAAAGTTATAACCGGTTCTTTGAGCCAGGCCCACAATTGAGCCTTCGGATTGGATAACTCGCCCGACGCACAAATAATCGGTTATAATTTTTTGGCGTTTAGAGAGGGGGTGTCAGAGACGCGAAAAAGTTATAACCGGTTCTTTGAGCCGGGCATACAATTGAGCCGTCGGACTAGATAACTCGCCCGACGCACAAAGAACCAGTTATAATTTTATGGCGTTTAGAGTGGCGGGGGGCAGCAGAGGCGCCAGAAAGTTATGACCGGTTCTTTGATTCAGACCCTGGGTTGCTTTGTATACAGTTCGTAATTTTTAGATTGATTTCCAATTTCTTTTAAAATCACAAATATTTATTTTTCCAGATATAATTGCTCCAAGCGCCCCAAGACTGAAGAGAGTTAAATTGGAACCTGATGTGGAACACGTACCCCTTGTAGATCCAAGCGGATCAACATGGCAATTCACATATATGGGCCGACAGATTGGGGTGTGGGAAAATCATATTACTAGATTCCTGGAAGATGTTTCCATTCTGCCTAAGTATCAAAATAAACGTCCAAGTTTTGAAGAGCGTGAAAAAGAAGGTATTACTATGCGTCATGTTCATGAAGGTAACATACATTTTGTGGTGTATATAAAACACATACATACTCCAGAAGGTATAACTGAAGAACTTGTCGGAGCTGACTCCGTATCTAGGCTGCTGATTCCTAATGACGATTATAAGGATTCGAAATTTATGTAATATTTTTCCGATGTACGTTCCTGAATAAAAGCCTAATTAACTGAAAATAATTTTCTAATGGTAATCGTGTTTTTTTACACTACTGTCCAAGCTGTCTGCGTCAATTTTCAATCGGCGATCACTTCTGTCGAGAAAAAGAGCGGTGATTGTCAAGAATTTCTCATATTTTGTACCAATCGTGCTGTGACCTAGAAAAATGATGGGAAAAACTGAAATTGACAAAAATTGAGGGGAAATGAGGGGAGGGGAAGTAGGTTAAGCGAGGAGAAGTAAGGATAGGGGAAGAAGGGAAAGCGAGGAGAAGTAGGGGAAGAGAGGGAAAATTAGGAGAAGTGAGGGAAGAGGGGGGAAACGGGGATAGGGGATAGGGGAAGTATGACAAGCGTGGAGAAGTTAGAGGAGTGAAAGTAAGTGAAGCCTGGGAAGTGTGGTAAGGGGAGGCAGGAGATAAGAAACGAAATGAGGAGAAGGAAAGTAGAGAAAGTGAAGGGTTATGAGGATCTGCGGTGTAGGGTGAACGAGTAGGAGTGATGAGAGGGTAAGTAGGTGAAGTGAGAGAAAAAGAGAACGTTCTAAGGGAAATAGAAAAGGGGAAGTAGAGTGAGCGATGGGAATTGACGAAAGGAAAAAAAGGGGGAGCAATGGAATATAACGCGTGGGGAGGAAGGGAAGTGATATGAAATGAGGAGAAATGGAAGAAGGGAGGTGAGGGAAGTGATACAACTAAGCGAAAGAAAATTAGGCGAAATGATGGGGAGGAAGAACTAGAGGATTTGAGAGAAAATTCAGGAAAATTAGGAAAGGCTCGAGATGGAAAGGGGGTGGCAATTAGAGAGGAAAATAAGCGGAAGTAAGGGAAAGTAGGGTTAATGATTGAAAGTGAGGGAGGGTAGTGGGAGAAGTGACGGGAGGGCTAGTACTGTAGTGCGCGTGAGTGTGAAAGGGAAAGTGATGGGTGGGTCAGGAAAGTGGGAGAAGGAAAGTGTTAGCTCGGAAAGTGAGGAGGAGGAAAGTTGAGGAATACGTCACATTGCACGAGGGAGAGGCCAAGAGGCTATATGTGTCCCGGGCAGAAACCATTTAAGATATGGTCAAGGGTCCTTCCGATCCGTCGTACTTTTTTGCAAGGATAGAAAGTGAGGGGAAATGATAAAAGAGAAAGTAAGGGAAGTAAGGGAGAATGGAAGGAGCGGAAGTAAGTGAAAGAGAGGAGAGGAGGGTGAGTGGAGAGGAATAAGTGGAGAGGAAGTAGAGGAAGTAAGGATGAATAAGAGTAGGGACAGTAGGTGAAGTAAGTGACATTATGTGAAATGGATGGGAGTAGTGGAAACAGGGCAAGAGAAGGGAAGGTATAGAGAAATTATGAAGAGGAAGTAGAGTACGTGACGTGAAGTAGGGAGAATGTTCAGAAATAAGGATGTGTATGGGAGGGGAAGTGTTGGCTGAAAAAGGGGAGTAGGGGAAGTGAAGTGTTAGCTGGGGAAGCGAGGAGAGGTGGAAGACGTGGAGAAAAAAGTTGGAGAGGGGTGGAGAGTGAAGGGTGAAGTGAGAGGAGTGGGAGTAGAGAAATGTTGGTGGAGCAGGGAAGGGAAAGTATGGGAGAAGGAGAAAATCAATTTATTTTTCGTTGAAAGTTCTTTCTCTTTATTTGAAAAGTCTACTTTTATATTTTCTCCGAATTTTTCAGAATTCATATATTTGGTTAGAAATACCACTAATTAGTTAGAAATTGAACTAATTTGTTGGAAAATCTTTTTTTTTCAATTCAGCTGTTTTTAATTTTAAATGAAAACCTTTTTTGATTAAAATATCAGTAAGATTTTGCGACCAGAGATGAAAAAATTATGTATGCAATTCATGAAGATTATAAAAAAATTGCAACATTGCAAGTGAAATAATATAATTTAAAATTTGGAAAAAGAGCGAGGTGAGATTTGATTATTACATGTATCCTTTTTTAGAAATTCAAAGTTATTCAGAGTTAATAGTATGTAAAATAAAAGATCAAAATATAAATAAATTTAAATAATAATTAATGAATAATTAAGAAATAAATAAATCTCACTTCGCTTACTTTCCAAACTTTAATTGCTTCATTTCACTCAGAAATGTCATGTTGCAAAATTTTTTATGATCTTCATAAGGTGCATAATTAATTTGTTCATATCTGGATGCACACGCCGCTATCTGGGTCTAAATTTAAATGCCGCATTGACAAGATCAACATTATAAATATTCAAAAAAATTATCAATTGAAAAAAAATTAATTTCGATATCGCGACCACTGAAAAATTTATTATGAGGAAATTTTATTTTTTGGAAAATTTATTATTCGGGAATTTTCCAATTCTATAATATTATAAACTTTTCGGGAATTTTATAATTCAGGAACTTTATTATTCGGGAATTTTCCAATTCAACAATTTTATTATTCAGAAATTATACTTTTCGGGAATTTGCAAATTCGGGAATTTTTTAGATCAGGAATTATTGAAAAATTTTATTTTTTGGGAATTTTCCAATTCGGGAATTTTTTAGTACAGGAATATGATTCCTCAGGAATTTTCCAATTTGGGAATTTTATTATTCGGAAACTTCATTTTTTGGGAAATCTCCAAGTCGGGAATTTTATCATTCGGGAATTTTAAAATTCAGGAATTTTCCAATTCAGGAATTTTATTATTCGGAAATTTTACTTTTCTGAAATTTTTCAATTCAGGATTTTTATATTTTGTCGATTTTATTATTCGGGATATTTATTAGTCGGCTATTTTGTAATTTCGGAAATTTTATCATACGGAAATATTTTAATTCGAAAATTTTACCCTGTTACGAATTTTATTTTGCGGGATTTTTCAGACGTCCTTATCAGATATTTTATCATTGAACCATTTTCTGTCGGAAATAGGACGACTGGAAAATCCCGAGATATAAAATTCGCGAAATGGAATATATATACCATTAAACCATTTCCCTTTCAGGGTAGGCGTGACACTACCCGATTCGGGTAGTGTTTCTAGGTTTTTCTTGTAGTTATAAATAACTACAAGTGTGGGCTCACCACACCCACGATGTGCCAACAGCACTCATGTCAGTATTCTTGAATGGTCACCCATCCAAGTACTAACCGCGTCCAACGCTGCTTAACTTCAGTGATCTGACGAGAACTGGGTTTTTCAGCGTGGTATGGCCGTTGGCGAATATTCCCGAATAATAAAAATTCCTAATAATGAAATTCCCGAATTGGATCATTCCCGAATAGGAAAATTCCCGAATTGCGAAATTTTCAAATAATAAAATTCCCAAATTCGAAAACTCCAAATAATAAAATTTTTGAACTATAAAATTCCCGAATAATAAAATTTCCGAATAATGAAATTCCCGAAATGTAAAATTCCCGAATATTAACATTCCCGAATAATAAAATTCCCGAATTTCAAAATTCTTCAATAATAAAATTTCCGAATAATAAAATTCCCAAATTCGAAAATTTCCGAATAATAAAATTACTGAATTATAAAATTCCCGAATGATAAAATATCCGCATAATTAAATTTTCGAATTGAAAAGTTTCCAAATGGGAAAATTCCCGAATAGGAAAATTCTTCAATAATAAAATTTCCGAATAACAAAATTCCCAAATTCGAAAATTCCCGAATAATAAAATATCCGAAAAATGAAATTTCCGAACTGAAAAATTCACAAATTGGAATATTCACGAATAATTAAATTCCCGAATTGGAAAATTCCCTTATATTAAAATTCCCCAATGATAAAATTCTTCAATTTCCAAATGTTTCAAAACTAAAATATCCAAATAATGAAAATTCCAAATTGAGAAATTCCCAAACGGGAAGATTCCGGAATATTCAAATTCCCGAAAAGGAAATTGCCGAATAATAAAATATCCGAAAAATGAAATTTCCGAATTGAAAAAATTCCCAAACGGGAAAATTCCCGAATTGGAAAATTCCCTTACATTGAAATTCCCGAATAATGAAATTCTTGAATTTCAAAATTCTTCAATAATACAATATCCGAATAAAGAAATTTCCAAATTGAAAAATTCCCAAATGGGAAAATTGCCGAATAATCAAATTCCCGAATAGGAAAATTCCCTTATATTAAAATTCCCAAATAATGAAATTCTTGAATGTCAAAATTCTTCAAAAATAAAATATCCCAATAATGAAATTTCTGAATTGAAAAATTCCCAAATGCGAAAGTTCCTGAATAATCAAATTCCCAAATATGAAAATTCCCTTATATTGAAATTCCCGAATAATAAAATTCTTGAATTTCACAATTCATCAATAATAAAATATGCGAATAATGAAACTTCCGAACTGAAAAATTCCCAAGCGGAAAATTCCCGAAAAATCAAATTCCCGAATTGGAAAATTCCCTTTTATTGAAATTCCCAAATAATAAAATTCTTGAATTTCAAAATGCTTCAATAATAAAATATCCGAATAACGAAATTTCCGAATTGAAAAATTCCCCAATGGAAAAATTCCCAAATAATCAAATTCACGAATAGGAAAATTCCCTTATATAAAAATTCCCGAATAATAAAATTCTAGAATTCCGAAATTCTTCAAAAATAAAATATCCGAATAATGAAATTTCCGAATTGAAAATTCCCAAATGGGAAAATTCCCGAATAATAAAGTCCGGAATAGGAAAATTCCCTTATATTGAAATTCCCGAATAATAAAATTCTTGAATTCCAAAATTCTTCAAAAATAAAATATCCGAATAATGAGATTTCCGGAATGAAAAATTCCGGAATAATCAAATTCCCGAATAGGAAAATTCCCTTATATTAAAATTCCCGAATGATAAAATTCTTGAATTTCAAAATTTTTCAAAAATAAAATATCCAAATAATGAAATGTTCGAATTGAAAAATTGCCAAACGGGAAAATTCCTGAATAATCAAATTCCGGAATAGGAAAAATTCCCGAATTGGAAAATTCCCTCGCATTAAAATTCCCGAATAATAAAATTCTTCAAAAA
>CAKNYM010044390.1:61051-72985 GCA_932195095.1 Andricus curvator | reverse complement strand
AGAGCGTCGTTGTTTCGTCGCTGTTCCCACCCTCTCTAATTTTTCTTACCTTGATAAGGGTGCTGTATGAGCACCGAAAAATTGGTATATATTATATATCCTTGCATATTGTGATTTGATAATATTAAAAATAAAAAAGACGAAAGCAATAATAAACAAGAGAAAGAAGGGTATTTGGTTGGTTGCCTTCTCATTTTTCTTTCCTCTTTTTTATGTTTGTCCGAAAAAACAAATTTTTTTGTTGATAAAATTACAATAGGAGCATGTTGTGGTGGTTGACAAAACTTGGTCGTTGGATTCTTGTTTTAGTTTTAGGAATTTTATACATTAACTTGAGTATTGGACATTAAATCGGATTTTGAATTTGATTTTAATCTAATTTTAAAATTCTTAAATTTTATTTTAAAAAATTCTTCTTTTTCCCCGGTTTTCAAAAACACTTTTTTCTTGAAACCTTTTTTCTCGTATTTCAGCTTAAATAGGAATTGAATCATCAGATTCCAATAAGAAAATCCAACTTTTTTCTTTTGCTCGAAGTTAATTTTGTAAAATTATAATGTCTACTATTATATTTTTGGTTGACACTTCCCCTTTTTTGGACAAAAATTCTACTATTTGATTGAAGATTTAATTAGTTTTTTAAACATTAATTTTTTTGTGTGAAAACTAATTCTTTGTTCGATTGAAAATGATCGTTTTAAGTTAAAAATTACATTAATGAATTTTTCATAAAATATTCATCGTTTTTTCTTTGAAAATTCAACTACTTGGTTGAAAGTTGAACTACTTTGTTAAAAATTAATTCTATTGGTTTGAGCTTCCTCTATTTTGTTAAAAAGTCGTGTTTCTTTTCGTTGAAAATGAAGATTTTCAACTGAAAAATTCATTATTTAATTTTTGGTTAAAAATTAATAGTTTTTATTTGAAAATTCTCCTATTAAATTTTTAATTGAGAATAATCTTTATTGGTTGAAAATTAAACTACTTCATGGATATTTGAACCACTGTGTAAAACATTAATTTCAATGCTTCAAGATTTAGCTATTATGTTAAAAATTCACTTTTTTTTTTAAACATTTTTCTGAAGAAATTTAACTATTTCATTTGTGGTTGAAAATTGATCGTTCGAAATTAAAAATTCAACTATTTGGTGGTAAATTTCTGTTCTTTGTTGTAAACTTGTCTTATTTGGTAGAAAATTAATTTTTTAAATTGAAAATTCAACAATATTTTTCTAAGTTGAACATCTTTGTTAAACATTTATTTTATTGGTTGAAGATTTAATTATTGTGTTGGCGATTCGATTTTCTTCATTTGAAAATTCAACCATTTTCGTTGAAAATTTTTTTTTGTTCAAAATCATTTTTTTAAACTAAAAATGTAACCATTACGTTTTCGGGTGAAGATTGATTGTTATTTGTTGAGGATTCACCTTTTTTGTTAATAATCAATTTTTTATTTTCTTATTTAACTATTCAACTTTTTGTTGAAAACTGATCGGTTTAAGATAATAATTCAACTTATTGTTCGAAAAATTATATTTTTTGTTATAAATTGTGTCTTTTTTTTATGGAAAATTAATTTTCACGTTGGAAAATTCATTACATATGAAAGTTGAACGCCTTTGTTAAAAATTCATTTTATTAGTTAAAGATCCATCCTTTTTTGAAAATTGAAATATTTTTGTTTGTAAATCATTTTTTCAACTAAAAATGTAATCATTCCATTTTTGTTAAAATTATTTGTTATTGGTTGATGATTCAACTATTTTGTTGACAATTTATTTTTCTCTGTTTGAAAATTAATTTTTTATCTGCTATGTATTTATGTGTTTTGTTAAAAAATCTTGTTTTTTTTTTAAATTCATCTTCTTAATAGAAAATGCATTACTTCATAAAGTTTAACTACTTTGTTAAAAATTCATATTGTTAATTGAAGAACCGTCTTTTTTTTTTAATTGTGATATTTTGTTGACAATTCGTTTTTTTGCAAATTAATTTGTTAGGCTGAAAATTAAACTGTTCCATTTTTGGATGAGAATTAATCGATTACAATTAGAAATTCAACTATTTAGTTGAGATTTTTTCTATTTTTTTTTTTTTTGTAAACTTGACCTATTTGGTAAAAAATTAATTTTTTAAATTGAAAATTCAATAACATTGTTCCAAGTTGAAATATTTGGTTAAATATTCATTTTTTGTTAAGGTTTTAAGTATTGTGTTGGCAATTAGATTTTCTTTTTTGGAAAATTCAACCATTTTCGTTAAAATTTTTGTTTGTTTTAAAATCCTTTTTTTCAAACAAAAATTCAACCATTCCGTTTTCGTTTGAAGATAGATCAATATTTCTTGAAGATTTAACTTTTCTGTTCATAATTAGTTCCTTTTCTTAAAAAATTAATTTTTTATTTGCTAATTCAAATATTCAACTTTTTGTTGGAAATTGATCGTTTCAAGATCAAAATTCAAATAATTCGTTGAAAATTTATGTTTTTTTTTGTTATAATTTTTTTTTTTTAGTAGAAAATCAATCCTCTTGATAGAAAATACACTGAATATGAAAGTTGAACTATTTCGTAAAAAATTCATTTTTTTTAGTTAAAAATCCATTTTCCAGTAAAAAATTCTACTATTTTGTTGATAATTCGTTTTTTAGCAAATTAATTTTTTTAACTGAAAATTAAGCTGTTCCATTTATGGTTAAAAATTGATCGTTTCCAGTCAAAAATTCAACTTTTTTATTATAAAGTCGTTTTTCTTGTAGAAAATTTCTTTTTTGAAAAATCATCTTTTTGACTGTGGATTTAACTCTTTGATTAAAAAATCGGTCTTTTTGGTTCAAATTAACTGGTAAAAAAAATCATTTTTTTTCTGTATTTTATTAAAAATTCGTCTTTTTTTTGTTAATCTAAAATGTTTTTGATGCCAAATTAAAATATTTTTTACTTGAAATATCAACTATTAAGTTTTTACATTTTTTTAATTTTTAAAAATTAAAATTGAACTATTCCATTTTTGGTAAAAAATTGACCTCTTTAGGTTCAAAAATGGAACTATTTGGTTAAAAACATTTTTTTTTTTAGTTGAAAATTGAACTATTTTGTTGAAAAATCCTTTTTTTCTGTTCAATTCAACTGTTTATAATTTTAAATAAAAAACTTTTTTGTTAAAATATCAGTAAAATTTTACGATGAGAAAAGTACAAATTATTTATGCAATTAATGAAGATTCTAAAAAAATTGTAGAATTGTAACTGAAATAATATAATTTAAAATTTGGGAAAAAGGCGAGCAGAAATTTAATTATTACATGTATCTTTTTTTTAGAAATTTAAAGGTCTTCAGAGTTATTAGTATGTATTATAAAAGTTGCAAATTTAAATAAATTTAAATAATAACTATTGAATAATTAAGAAATAAATAAATCTCCCTTGGCTTACATTCAAAATTTTAGCTGCTTAATTTCACTCATAAATTCCATGTTGCAAAATTTTTTATAATCTTCATAAAGTGCATAATGAATTTTTTCGTCTCTCGATGCACACGACGCTATCTTGGTCTAAATTTAAATACCCGAGCGATAAAATACACATTATCAATATTCAAAAAAATTTTCCATTAAAAAAAAATTCATTTCGATATCGGCCTGACGGAAAAATCCCGCAAAATAGAATTCCCGACACTGTACAATTCCCGAATTGGAAAATGCCCGAATAATAATATTTCTGTACAACAAAATACCTAAATAATAAATTTTCCGAGAGAAAATTGCAAAATTATAAAATATTCGAACTAGAAAATTCCCGAATTTAAACAATTGAAATTTAAAAAAATATATTATTTATTAAAAATACAATAGTCAATTATTTTTATTGATAAAAAATATGTCTGATGTTTAAAGTTTCTGAAGTTATTGTTTGAATTAAAAATAACGAACAACAAATTTCATCCAGAAATGTATTTTTTTCAATCATTGTTATTTTAAATTCAAAAATAATTTTCGAAATTTGAAACGCGAAAAATAATATTTTTTTATAAAATTTCAGTTATATTATAAACGTTCTGAAATTTCATTATTCGGGAATTTTATTATTCGGGAATTTTATTATTCGGGAATTTTATTATTCGGGAATTTTCAAATTCAGGAATTTTATCATCCGGGAATTTTCCCATTCGGGAATTTTATTTTTTGGTAATTTTCCGATTTGGGAATTTTATTATTCGGGAATTTTCCATTCCGGGAATTTTACACTGTTGGGAATTTTATATCTCGGAATTTTTCAATCGGCCTGTTTCCAAAAGGAAATTGCAAAATTATAAAATATCGGATAAGGATGACTGAAAAATCCCAGAAAATAAAATTCCCGACAGTGTAAAATTCCCGAATTTAAAAATTCCCGTATGATAAAATTCTAAATTCAAAGAATAATTGAAAAAAAATTTAAACATTGAAACTTTTTTTTTATGATAAAAATATTTGATTTTCTTATTTTTATTAAATAAATAATATTTAATGAAATCAATTTTTGTTATTATTCCAATTCAGGAATTTTATAATTCCGAAATTTTATAGTTCGAATATTTTATAATTTGGCGATTTTCTTCGGTTTTTTTTTCGGATTCTTAACAAAATTTTTTTTTTTATTAAAAAAAAAGTTTGATGCCAAATATAATTTTTCAAAGCATTTTAAAAGTAAAAATACCATGATGAAATAGTTTCATTAAAGAAAAATTTTGTTTAACATTTAATTTTTTTATTATTCTTTGAATATTTTAATTATATATTCTAAGTAAATAAATAATTTGTATTAAAAAGTAATTCGTTTAATTGTTTAAATTTGGGAATTTTTTATAGGAAATTTTATCATTCGACAATTATAAAATTGAGTAATATTATGATTCTGGGAATTTCCTCCTTCCAATATTTTCTTCTTTGGGAATTTTATACTGTCGGAAATTTTATTTTTCGGTATTTTTAGCCGGGAATTTACCAATTCGTCATTTTTATATTTCAGCAGTCTTATAATTAAGGAAATTTTCTATTTCGAATATTTGCTTCGTCGGGAATTTATTTTTCGGTATTTTTTAATCAGTCATAATGTTTTACATAAATTTAAGTAGTTGCAAAATAATAGGATCATTAAAAAAAAAATTTCACATTTGTCGTTGAATTAAAAATTCCACCCATCGACAAGAAAAATTTAGTGATTGTGAATTCTCTTTTGTTAAAGCTTCTTTGGCTTTAACGAACACATTCTCATCACGAGTCTTGTGGGAAAAAGGTGAAAAGCAAATTTTTAGATTTAACTTAGCCAAAAAATTTGTTATTAAACATTTTATTGTACCTTGTGTCTTTCTTCCGAAAATTTGATTTGTTTATTTGTAATTTCATTTTTCATGAAGAAAACAAAAACTACTTATCTTATCAAAAAGTAATTAAGAATAAATTTTTCTATCTTTTTTAGCTGAACAACATTTGTCTATTCATTGTTTTCGTATCTTGTGCCGTTTTCCAAAAATTTTAATTTCTTTGTTTAATGTTATTTTTTACGATTGAAACAAAAGCTATGCGTCCTATGAAAAAAAAATTAATTTTTTTTCGAATGATGAATTTTTGTCGATGCATTTTTTTCGTACCTTGCTGATATGTGACACGATGGGGGTGGGTGGCTCATCATAATCGTTGGGGGGAGGGGGTTGATGCGCCTTTGAGCTGACGCGAGGATCGAGCCTTGGCTCGGAAAAGGTGTCCTAAGCTGAAACTCGGGGTTATTGACTGCTCTGGTAGGGGGTGAGGTGGTTCAGCCTGCAGGGGCTGTAGCAGGGGTGGATTTCTGTGCTTATTTCCTCTCCAGAAGATGAGCATCCAGGTGGGCCATAGCTAGGTACCAGCTCTGTTGGCTCCTTGGCGGGAGAAGGTGAACCCATTTCGCTCCATGTGGCTGGAGGTACCTTTGCCAGGCATTGAGTGCAGTTCCACCCACCAAGATTCGGCGGCGTGTCGTCGCTTAAGCGTGAGTGGCGCGGCGTATCCAGTGGCTCAGAGGTGGAGGGGATACATAGGATGGAAAGAGAAGGCGGATACCACTCTCGGTCACCTCGCTTACTCCTGTGTATCCCCTCCACTTCCAAGGCGCATGATAGGCCGCGCCACTCACGTATAACCGACGCCACGCCGCAGAAGCTTGGTCGGTGGAACTGCACTCATTGAGGCCATCTATTGGCAGATGTTGGCCAGTGAAGCGCGTGCCTGCCGTGGTTGCACCCGTCGGAGGCGCCAGCTTACTTTGGCGTGCTAGGTCCGCTTTCGAGGACCCATTTTCTTTAGCGACGAGAAGTTCGCTTTGTCGACATGGGCGAGAAACAAAGAACAACTATTCAACAATCAAAATCACGGCGTTGAATGGTAGAGTACTCGGAAGTCCAGGCCCTTTTTGCGGACGGAAAGGCCAAAAGAGAAGGCAAGAAAGATCCCGAGGAACCGTCGGCCGCCCGGAAGAGTACCTCGTCCTCCAAACTACTGGCGCTGAGGAGTTCCGGAATGTTTTTCGAAGTGGCGGGTGGAGCAACGGTCTGGCAACACTTACCCGCGGTGGGAGGAAGTGGTCCCCCCAGAACAGTGGGCACAAGAATGTCGAAAGGGCCAGCGAGAGTCGAAGTGGAAGCCACGGGAAACCCGGAATTGCAGGCTTTCATGGCTGCGAGCGTGATGTGTGATGAGAGATTCCCTCACCAGGGGTTGGCGGAATACACCCCCGAGAACTGAAAGGAGCGACGAGATCGTAGATCCCGGAAAAATCAGTAAGTCCGGAAGTCAGGTTATTTGAACGAAACAAAGTGGCTGTAACCTAAGAGCGGAATAACTTCGCCGGAGATTCAAAATCTCTAGAAGAAGGGATCACCAAGTCGATAGGTAGTACTTCAATTGACGAGCTTGGCCCCGGTTGGGTGCTGTAAGCCGAATATCGAGGTGTCGAAAAAGCGATAGGTTCAAGTGGAACTTTACCTGCCCTGAGTTTTTCAACTCGCGTGGACCGGAAAATGATGCGGTGCTCCCCGAAAAAATTGGAGAGTCGTAGAGCCTGAGGTGTGGAAATTCCCTGGAAATAGCTAAGCGATCTGGGGTCAGATGTGCGCAGGATGCCAGGTGCAACTTCCAGCAACGCCTACCAGAATGGTGTAGGGGTTGGTGATATCTCGGGTATGGGAGCTGGAACGACCGAAAGGGCCTTCTCTGCATTTTTCCGCTGAAGAAGACGGGATGCAAAGCAGGCGCGAGAACGCTTCCTCCCTCCTCTTGGAATAAGGGTGTACTAACCACGAAATAAGAAAATAAAGCGACGTCTGTGATGCGGGTAACGACGAGTAAGTTGGGTTAGCCCTGAGTATGGGACTCAGCCGGAAGGCCTGACACCAAACTCAAAGGATTTAGAAATGACTAAAAGACAAATTTACCTGGAGTACGGGACTCAGCCTGACTTTATACTCAGAGTACGATGTTACGAATGAAAACGCGGGAATCTGCTGACAAAGAAGTCCCAGCGGGGCAGTTTGTCCCGCGTATCTTCAGGTCGATCTAACCCGGTAAGCGTCTTACTGACCGACCTTGAAGTGAAAAGGCGGTATTCTAGGCACACCCGGTATCGCCTTTTTGTCCAAACGATAGACAGACACTAGCCTCTGTTTATAAAATGAACCGTAGTTCCGGATTGGGAAGACTGAAGGTGACTAGGTGTTGGAATACAGCTTTGGCCACCTCAAAGTGAGCGGGGTTCTGTCAGGTCACTTTGTAAGGGCGTTTGGTCAACAACATGCCTAACAATGGGGCAAGAATCACCGAAGAATTCGGTATGTACTCTTTGACCCATTAGCATATACTCGAAGAATGAACGCATCTTTTTGCATGTGCGTGGCGGGGCGCCGTTTTTTATTGCCTCGATGTGCCCTGTTTAAGCCGAGTTTCCCTCATTGCTGATTGTATGGCCAAGTTAAGGAAGCGTAGTTTGCCCGGCATCATAGGCGACAGTGAGCCCGCAAATTGATAGGCGCTTGAAAAAGAGATCCAGGTGGATCAGATGTTTCCTTCATATTCAGTTTTTAAGAATTAGTTGAACATTCGTTATTTGTTTACGAAAAGGAAGCCATTCCGGTTTGCTTAATTGAAAAAAAAGTTCTGTACTTCTGTTTTCATTGAAATCCATTCAGTGCCACATTCTCATATCAGCGGGCTTGTTACTTGTTTTAACAAGAACAGCCCAACGTTTCCCGAAATTATTTTCGAAAAAAGCTTCCGCCGGTTGAGTTCCCGGGCTGGTGAGGATGATGAGTCAGAAGAGGGAATGAAAAGTGTAGAGTGGGACAGAGAAGGGCACGTAAGTTGAAAAGAGATAGACACTCTGACCCTCCAGTGATCATGCACCGAAAGCGTGTTGTTCTGGAATTTCCGGCCCTAGCGATATGAGAAAGCGGCAATGACAGGCATGAGTAATTTAGGCAATTTATGGACAGCTTATTTATTGCATATATCACGTAGCCGCTGAATAATGAGATAGCGATTCGTATATAAAGCTGCGGATATGTTCCAAAACCAGTAATCTTGAAGAAATCTATCAAGAGAAAATGAAGATTTTCATTCAAACTCTACTTCTCACCTTCATCGTTTTGATTCATTTTAGTGGTAAGTATATCCAATTTCAAATTGTTGGCTTTTTGTGCTTGAAAATGATTAACGCTTTATTCCAACTGATATCAGTTTTCATTTAACTGATTGTTCTATAACACAAAATTGAACTGTCTCCCCCAAGGTCAGTTTTCATCACAAAGGAATACACTAACCTACAGGAGATGTCATCAAAATCTTTTGTTTCGGAAAAATGGTCCCCTAAGTATTTTTTTTGAGGCACGCGAATGCATCATATTCACAAAATATATGATGAGCTGTCTCCTCGCGAAAATCATACTTTAGACAACGACACTAAGCTGCCTTATTTCCTTTAGGAGTTCAATAGTTCTCATAGTACATGTCGGAGTCATGATCTTCTTAGAATGTGAGATTTTTCTGGTTCTCTTCCAATATCTCGTATTCTCGTCCAATTAGCGGTCTTGAAGCTCCCCACCCAGCCAGTGGATCTGCTTTCTCATTAACTTCAATATCTTCATGGTGAAGAACCCAGATGAGACTAATCCAGGCTGGTCTGAAAGTAAACTCTTCAGACGTAAGAGCTATAGTTTCGGTCTGGAAAACTGTTGGAAATGTGCCTGGCTTTCTTCTCATAGATCCTATTCCCTGTTTCCAAGAAGTCCTTAGAGTCGTTTGTGTTCATGTCATTCTTCCTCTCTCTGTTGACATGATGAGCTGTACCCTCGGCGGTCCCTTAAGGTTTTTTGGAGTCTGGAAGTGTCAGGTATATTCTAGATTTCCTGAAAATAACCCTACCATGATTCCCTTTCGGCATTTTGTCATTTGTCTCATTTTTCAGGTCATCACAAATAGGATTTCATCATGGTACATGTCTGTCTGTTTTCTTAATACGAAGAAGACAATTGTCTTGATACGCTCAATTGCTACCTTTTTGTAAGATGTGGACAGCAAATTCTACTAGGTCAATATACTTGATTCTGCCGGGTATAGCGCCCAGTAAACTGTAGATATCCTCCATATAAGTATTCTAGTCGGTTGATTTAGGGTTCTTATGCCTTTGAGCCTCAAATATATCGGCTGACAAGGAGAATCATTTCTGTCTATGTCGGTGTGCTTACTATTCCAAGTCAAATAAGGTGAGTTAGTATTACATCTGATGAACAATGGCTATCCTTTCACAAAGCAGTAATCCCCAACTCCTTAGTGGTGGTTCCTGGGAATAAAAAAATAGGTACGCTGATCAAATCACTATAGGTTAGCGCCTGCCTTCTGAATATTGCTTGATCTTTATTGCCACCATGTCTAGAACAACATATTCGCTAGAACAAAGCCTTGGTAATCTAATAAATTCAATATCACCTTTGAAATAAAGCGCTACCCTAGGTTTTTCGACAGACCTGTCATTGATGACTAATCCGCTCTTAATACTTCAGCATCTAGCTTTCGCCTTGTGGGACCAAGGTTCTTGTATCAAGGAAAAAGACCCAGACTCGAAAGAAGACATCTGTTGTCCATTTTTGCTTCTAGCTGCCTTTTCCACATCGTCCAAAAACTCATCCGAAGCTTTATTTCCGGGTGTAACTTTAATTTTTGAGAGGATCTTTATGTTGATCTTGTTCAACCCACAGTGAGGCCTGCAGTCGATCTTTCTGAGACTTTCGAGCACTCCAGGCACTGCAGTTCTTATAATTTGGGTAGAATAATTACCCGCTTTGACAACAATAGCCTTCCATCCTCCTGTCTTCAAGGCCGGATTTTGGTCTGCTATCCTCTTCAGTGTTGTTGTTAATTTAACGAATACACCAGGAATCCAAGCCAACAGCTTTACTGGCCTCAGGAGGTCTTTGCTGTCAATCACTTTGATCATAGTTGCCCCATTGTTCAGTATGTTTAGAGCTATTTTTTTAAATTACAGAACTTTTATTTCTCCTTGCAGTACTGAATGCTGACCGTAATAAACCAGATAGGAAGTTCATGTATAGGGGCAAAGAGTTTGGGGTCTGGGATAATCCTATTACCAAGTACCTCGAAGATATCAGCATCTTACCTCGGACTGGTAATTTTCGTCCAAGAAAAGCATATCGCGACCAACATGGTATCAGAGCCAGTCACGTTTTTGCAGATGGCATATGGTTTGTGTTGTACATAAAAACCAAAAGTACTAATCAAGGAGTACAAGAAGAAATTTTGGGAGCTGACACTCTAGATAGCTTGCTCAGTAGCGAATAATGTAAAAAATATATGAAAATTGTGTAATATTTTCTGAATATTTTCCTGAATAAAATATAAAATGAAATGATAAATGATCCTCATATATGCCTCAAACTCTTTCTCCTATTACTTTCTCTAACAATTTAAAAAAAATTAATTTATAGAATTCCTGAAAATAAAACAAGATTCCAAAGACCAAATTTGGACAACCACTACAAAATGCTCCTGTTGTAATTTTTGATTACTAAGAAATTTGTTTCTTTGGAACAAGAAGAAAAAAGAGGAAAGAAAAATGAGAAGGTATCGAGGAGAGAGCGTCGTTGTTTCGTCGCTGTTCCCACCCTCTCTAATTTTTCTTTCTCCTATTACTTTCTCTAACAATTTGAAAAAAATTAATGTATATAATTTCTGAAAATAAAACAAGAATTCAACGACCATATTTGGCCAACCATTACAAAATGCTCCTATTGTAATTTTGAAAAACCGAAAAATTTGTTTCTTTGGAACAAAAATAAAAAATAGGAAAGAAAATTGAGAAGGTATCCAGGAAAGAGTGTTGTTTTTTCGTCGCAGTTCCTACCCTCTCTAAGTTTTCTTTCTGCTATTACTTTCTCTAACAATTTAAAAAAAATCAATGTATAGAATTCCTGAAAATAAAACAAGAATCCAACGACCAAATTTGGACGACCACTACAAAATTCTCCTATTGTAATTTTAAAAAACTAAAAAATTTGTTTCTTTGGGACAAAAATAAAAAAGAGGAAAGGAAAATTAGAAGGTATCGAGGAGAGAGCGTCGTTGTTTCGTCGCTGTTCCCACTCTCTCTAATTTTTCTTTCTCCTATTACTTTCTCTAACAATTTAAAAAAAATTAATGTATAGAATTCCTGAAAATAAAACAAGAATCCAAGAAACGAATTTGGACGACCACTACAAAATGCTCCTATTGTAATTTTTAAATACTATAAAATTTGTTTCTTCGAATCAAGAAGAAAAAAGAGGAAAGAAAAATGAGAAGGTATCGAGGAGAGAGTGTCATTGTTTCGTCGCTGTTCTCACCCTCTCTCATTTTTCTTTCTCCCATT
>CAKNYM010044390.1:32889-50859 GCA_932195095.1 Andricus curvator | reverse complement strand
TAGTATAGGATGAGATAGAGAACAAGAAATTAAAAAAGATAGACGGGGATTGAGATTAACAGAGATATAAAAATATTGTCATGAAAAGATAAAGAATAGGATGAGATAGAGAAGAGGGGATTGAGAAAAACAAACACGAATTTAGATTGGCTAGGAGATAGAAAAAGATAGATGTTGATAGATGGAGAAGAAGATGGAGGAAGAGAAGAAGAAGGAGCAGGAGGAGAAGGAGGTGAAGAAGGAGGGAGAGGAGAAAAGGAAGGAGGAGAAGGAGGAGGAAGAGAAGAAGAAGGAGGAGAAGAGGGAGAAGAAAAAGAAGGAGGAGAAGGAGGTGGAAGAGAAGAAGGAGAAGGAGGAGAAGGAAGATGAGATAGGCAAAAAGAGATAGAAAAATATTGATATGAATAGATAAAGAATATGATGAGATAGAGAAAAAGGGATTAAAAAATATGGACTTAAATTTAGATTGACAAATAGATACAATAAGATTGACAAAGAGATACAATAAGATTGACATGGGTAGATGTATGATACGATGAGATAGGGGAGAAGATGTTGAAAAAGATAGACCTAAATTTAGATTGACAAAGAAATAGAGAAAGATCGTCATGGATAGACAAAGGTTAGGATGAGATGGAGAGGAGGGTACTGAAAAAGAACGTGAATTTAGATTCACAAAGAAAAAGATGAATGTTGATAGATATAGGATACAACGAAGAGATAGAAAAAAACACATTGATAGAGGTAGGAGAGGATGAAATGAAAAAGAGGAGAATAAAAAGAATAGGCGGGAATTCAGATTGATAGAGAGATAGTAAAAGATTGCCGAAGATTGATAAAGGATAGGATGAGATAGAGGAAGTGTTTTAAAAAGATAAACCTGAATTTAGATTGAAAGAGACATAGAAAAAGATAGACGTTGATAGATGTATGATACGATGAAATCGGGAGGATGTTAAGAAAGATAGGCGGAAATTTAGATTAGCAGAAATAGAAAAATATTGACATGAATAGATAAAAGATAGGATGAGGTAGAGAAGACGGTATTAAAATATATAGACGTGAATTGAGATTGACAAAGAGATAGAGAAAGATTGACATGGATAGATAAAGTTTAGTATGAGATAGGTTAGAGGATATTGAAAAAAAGTCGTGACTTAAGATTGAAAAAGGGATAGAAATAGGTAGACGTTGACACATGCATGCAACAATTAGGTAGGGAAGAGGAGACTGAGAAAGATACACGGTTTGGATTCGTAAATTTAGAAAAATATTGACATGAATAGATAAAGAATAGGATGATATGGAAAAGAAGGGATTGAAAAATATAGGCTTTAGTTTAGATTAAAACATAGATAGAAAAAGATAGACGTTGATGGATGTATGATACGATGAGATAGAGAAGAGGATATTGGTAAAGATAGATCTGAAACCATATTGACAAAGGTATAGAAGAAAATCGACGTGGCTGACGAAGAGATAGAAAAAGATCGACATGGATAGATGAAAGGTATGATGAGGTAGGGAAGAGGATATTGAGAGATAGACCTTAATTTATATTGACAAAGACATACATAAAGATTGACTTAGATAAACAAAGGATAGGTTGAGATTGAGAAGAGGGTATTGAAAAACAGGAATTTAAATAGATTGACAAAGAGATAGAGCAAGATAAACGTTAATCGATGTGGGATAAGCTAAGATAAAGAAAAAGAGATTTAAAAAGATAGCTGAAATTTAGATTGATAGAGAGAAAGTGTATGATTGACATTGATAGGCGCAGGATAGGATGAGATAAAGAAAATAATATTAAAAAGAATGACAGGAATTTACATTGAGAAAGACATAGGATAGGATGTGATAAAGAAGAGTATATTGAAAAAGATGAATGGGAATTCAGATTAACTAAGAGGTAGAGAAAGACAGACATTGCCATACAACAGGATGAGATGAAATAAAGAAGAGGAGATTAAAAAAAGATAGAAAGAAATTCAGATAGATAAAGAGATAGTAAAAGATTGAATTAGATTGATAAATGATAGGATGAGATAGAGAAGAGTGTATTTAAAAAGATAAACGGGCCTCTCGATTGACAAAGTGATAGAAAGAAAAAGACGTTGATAGATGTATGATACGATGAGATAGGGAATAGGAGATTGAGAAGGATAGACGGGAATTTAGATTAGATAGACAAATATTGACATGAATAGATAAAGGATAGGATGAGATAAGGAAGAGGGTATTGAAAAATATAGACCTGAATTCAGATTAGCAAAGACATAGATGAAGATTGACGTTGACAGACAAAGGATGGGAAGAGATAGGGAAAAGGATATTGAAATGATTAACGTGAATTTAGATTGATGAAGAGATGGGAAAAGATAAACGTTGATAGATGTAGGATACAAGATAAAGAAGAGGAGAGTAGAAAAGATAGTCGGGAATTTAGATTGACATAAAGAAAGTAAAATAAAGACATAGATTGGTGTAGGTTAGAATGAGATAAAGGAAAGGAGATTGTAAAAGAGACGGAAATTTAGATAGACAAAAAGATAGAAAAAGATTGTCGTGGATAGATTTTGAAGAAGGGGTTGTAAAAAAATGTTATCAAGGCTAAATTTCAATAGGTCACTTGGTCAGAGGTCTGATACTATCCGTCAATATTTATGTCCCCTAAAAATCGGAATTTGTTTTTTGTCTTTCTCACGTGCTTATCCACCATCATCTCATCAACTCATCCCATAATTTTTTTATTGATTTTTAATATTCCCAAAATCCAAAATATTTATTATCTTTTTGCAGAGATAAATGCTTCGGGATCTGACAGAGCTAGTTCCTCTTCAGAACCAGGACCAGGCTATGTTTCCCAAACTAGTTTAATTTCTAGAAGGCCAGTTAGGACATTCGAATTTTTGGACTTGGAGTTTGGCATCTGGGAAGATCCTATTACTAAACAATTGGAAGATGTTAGCATCATACCCAGGGCTAACAATCAACGTCCATGCCGTTCAGATCGCCAAAAATATGGTATTTTTCTTCATCATGTTCATGCAAGTGGCATATGGTTTGTGCTGTACGTGAAACACGTCAATGAAGGAAACTTCACGAGGAAAATAATTATGGGAGCTGACACTCTATCTAGGGTACTAGATATGTATTAAAAATTAATAAAAATAATGAAATATTTTTCTGATGTATATTCCTCAATAAAAGCATAATCAACTGCAAATTTCTCAGGTGTTTAAAATATTGAGCTTCACTTCTTCTTTTTTTTTTTTTTTAATTCAGTATTAATATGGGAGCTAACATTTCTCTGATGTATCCTTGTTCCCATACCCACTCCTGTGTTTTCTCTTCCCATTCACAGATTCTCTTCTCCTTTTCCAAATACATACCTTTCCTTACCTCTTTTTCCCATCTTAATTGAAATGTTCTGGCCTGTCCTTATTCCTTTTCGAACTACTTAAGAACTCTATCCTTTCTCATTATCTCATACCATTTATTGTATTTTTATTCCTTAATCATCCCTAATCATTTTGCTAATAATTTTCTTTCCTTGTCACCTTTCTCCAATTCTTGATAGTTTACTCTAGTCCCCTCTCTTAAATCTCTAGCACTGAAAGCCCACACCTTCCTATTTCCTACCTTAAACATTTTGCTGCTTTTTCGCCTTTTTTCCTCCCTTAGCTTCCCCTCAAAGTTTCATCCCCTCTATCCCACTCCAATACTTAATTTATCATTTTACCCTTCCTATCTCACCATATATCCAGGCGTCTTCCAGTCCACTTCTAGCGTCCACCTATATACATTTTCCGTAACCTCTCAATCTCTACCTTTTCTTTCCATCCCTCTACGTCTGCTCCATAGCCCAATCCCAACCATACGAGCCTATAAAATAAAATTCTCCTTCTCCAATCTTTTTTAAACTTTTCTTTCCCTATAACCATATCTGTTCCTTAACTTCTGTCGCATTTTGTATCTTTTCTCTTATAACAACTCTGTGATCTCCATTCGTTTAAGGTATACCCCAGGTATCTAAACTCCTTCACCTCTTCTATATTTGCTCCTTCTCATCTCCCATTCTATTCATTTTTCCCGCCCTTCCCTATACCTAATTTTTTTTGTCTTTTCCACATTTAAATTCAACTCTTTCTCAACTAAGTATTTCTCCAATCCTGTAATTAGATCCGGCATCCCTTCTTCATACTCTTCCTTGCGGACTATATCTTCCACATATGAAAGTATATATATATATATATATATATATATATATTCTTGTTATTTCAGCTTACTTGTCCTTTTCAAACCATCTTCTCCTCCTTTTATAACTTTCTTCTCTACCCCGCCCAGCAAATCCGTGAAGTAATTTCTTCATTCTACCATCTCACTATCCTAATTTACTTTTGTTATTTCTTCCTCTAATGGCTACTTACTAAGCCTTTTCGTCCATCCTAGCTTTCTCTGTCTCTTCTGCAAACCTTTCATTTTCCTCCTCTTTTTTTCAATCACACATCTTAGTGAACTCATTCTTTTTTCTCCTATAATCTTCCCCTCTACTTTTCTCATTTATCTTCTTTCTCCGTTCTCTCATTTCCTTTCCCACTGAATTTTTCTTGTCTTTATATTCGACATCCCATCCATGTCTACCACATCCTTGAGTAACTTTTTTTGTTTTTTGTGCCCTCTCATACTCTTTTTGTTTATCCTATAATTATTTGCATCTCTTCGTTTACACTACTCTCGCCAATTTTGACATTCTTTTCCTTGATCTTTTGTTTTCCTTCTATCGACCATCGCATCACTCTCCTATAAACTTTAACCTCCTACCCTCTGCCCTTTTTTACTAACGGTACCACTACCCCTTCTTTCAATGACTCTGGCCACTCCTCTCCTCTCCATACTATATTGCACATCATCCATGATCATTCCTTTACCTCTATCCTTCCATATATGCAGGCCTCACTTGCAATCACATCTATACCAGGTGCTTCTCTATCTTCCAGTACTTCAAAAACTTTGACTATTTATCTTCTTTTTATTTCAGCTTCCTCGTCCTTTCCCTACCATCTTTAACTCCTTTTCTAACTTTTTTCTCTAACCCGCCCAGAAAATCCATGAAGTAATTTCTTCATTCTACCATCTCACTATCCTAATTTACTTTTTTTATTTCTTCCTCTATTGGCTACCTACCAAACCTGTTCGTCCATCCTATCTTTCTCTGTCTCTTCTGCAAACCTTTTCTTTGCATCTTCTTTTTTTTTAATCACACATCTCAGTAAACTCATTTTTTTTCTCCTATATTATTCCCCTCTACTTTTCTCATTTCTCTTCTTCCATTTTCTCATTTCCTTTTCCACTATATTTTTCTTCTCTTTATAATCGTCATCCCATTCATTTCTACCACATTCTTGAGTACCTTTTTTTGTTTCTTGTGCCCTCTGATACTCTTTTTATTTTTCCTATAATTATTTGCATCTCTTCGTTTACAGTTCTTTCTTCAATTTTGACATTCTTTTCCTTGATCTTTTGTTTTCTTAATCTTTTCTTTTCCTTATATCGACCAACCCATCACTCTTCTATAAACTTTAACCTCCTACCCTTTGCCTTTTTTTGCTAACAGTCCCACTACTCCTTCTTTCCATAGCTCTGGCCACTCCTCTCCTCTCCATACTGTATTGCACATTATCTATACCCGTTCCTTTAGTACAATAAATAGAAAGCAAAGAGAGAGATGAAAGAAAAAGAACAAAGTGCGAAAGTGTCTAAGATAAGAGGGAAAGAAACTGAAAGAAGGAGTAGAAGAAGTGCTAAAAAGGATAGATGCGAAGGTAAAGCAGCAGGTACGAATTGTAGGAAAGTAAGAGGGAAGATGAGGAACAATTGCACTGGCGAAGGTTAAGAAATGGTAACATGGAAGATAAGTAATGACAGAGAATAGAGCGTTACATGAAAACTCGAAAGAAAAGATGATGATTCGACACTGAAAGAAAAAAATATGCAGTATGAGTTAAGGAAAATAAAGGAAGATGAAAGAAAGGAGGGAAAAAGAACGTGTCTGAAGTATAGGAGAATACAGATAGAAGGTATATGGTAGAATTGTGACGCTTGAAGGGAAGAGTTACTAAAAATCGAGGAAACATGGGACTATTAGAGAAACAAACCAAAGAGAGAAAAATGAGAAATACTAAGAAACAAAAAGGGATGAAAAATGTAAGAAATTAGGGATGGAGGATATTTCGCTGGTATGTAACAGACTTGGAAAGAAATAATAGAGAATTTATGAGAAATTTGGAACAATGGGAGGCAGTACTAATGATGGAAACTTGGCTTAATGAAAAGGGATGTTAGAGACGAGGTTAAAGAGTAAAAGGAATGTTACCACAAGGTTACAAATTCCACATTTGAAATGCAAAGACAGAAAATAAAAAAGGCAGAGCAATGGGAGGAATGGAGATAGGAGTGAGGAAGGAACGTATGGCAGGGAAGGATGGGATAGAGAAGAAAGTACAAAAATAAGGCTTAATAGAAGAATGAGTGAATATAGGAGGAGACAAATGGAAGATAAAGGGGGTTTACGAACGCAGATAAGTCAGGAGAAATCATAGGAAATACGAGAACTAATAGCATGAAATACAGAAGAGATTAAGCTTATGATGGAAGGAGATTTTAAAGCGAGAAGGGAAGGTAGAGGAGGATGGGAATAGAGGAAAGTAAATGGTCGAAGACCTTGGATGAGATGGCATAGTTTATTCTAAACGAAAATATAGAGAGGGGGCGAAGAAGGGGAATATACATGCTCAGGAGGAGACAAAGAGAATAGTAATTGATGAGGTGATAGTGGACGACGAGGTAAGGGAGAAGGTCTAGAAACTAGAGGTAGAGGTAGAGGATGATATAGATTCGGATCATTTTCCCATAATAGTGACATTAACGGGAGAAGAGAGTAATAAAAGTAAGGACGAAAAGGAATTGAAGGTAAGAAGAACAGCTTAAGGGAAAGGTCAAGAATACATAAATAGGAGAGGGAAATACTGATAGAAAAAATAAAAAGATGTTCCGAAGGCGCAAGCAAGAAGAATTTAGTACGAGAGCAGAATAACGAAGTGAGTAAGGAATTATGAAGATAGAGGAAAGAGAATAGTAATTGATTAGGCGATAGTGGACGACGAGGTGAGACAGAAGGTCTAGAAACTAGAGGTAGAGGATTATATGGATTCGGATCATTTCTAAATAATAGTGACATTAGAGGGAGAAGAGAGTTAAGTAAGAGAGTTAAAAGTATGGATGAAAAGGAATTTAAGGTAAGAAGAACAGCTTAAGGGAAAGGTCAAGAGTACATAAATAGGAGAGGGAAATACTGATAGGAGAATTAAAAAGAGTATTCGAAGGCGCAAGCAGGAAGAAGTTAGTACAAGAGAAGAATAGCGAAGTGAGAAAGGAATTCTGAAGATGGGGAAAAGGGAAAAGCAATTGGGAAGAACATAGATGTAAAAAAGGAGTATACTGAGATGTGTTATAAAAAAGTGGAGGAAAATAAAAGGTTTGCAGAGGATGAAGAAAAGGCTTGGAAGGTAGACAATATAGAAAAAAAGAAGGAAAAGAATTAACCAAGATAATGAGATAATAGGACGAACAAATATATAGTATGGATTTATTAGAAGAGGTAGAGAAGAATCTTAGGAAAGGAGAAAAATACAATTTTTCAGAAAACAAGTTACTGAAATTTTACTGACGAAATGTGTAAGATAAAAAATAGTACAGTTGACTGGAATCGAACCCCCGTCAGAGCCAATTCATGCCAGTTTACCTCCTTTTTGGAAACTGTTGAATTTTCAAATAATATCTTGTATGGACATTAGTGCTCAAATTACGGACCATAATGTTTGAAGAAAGAAGTTTTTTATTCGTTTCCCCTTATTTAAAAGGGACTTAAGTTCAGAACTCGCAATATATATTGTGGCGACGATAAAAACGCCTACGACTAAGTTCGAAACCCGGGACCGGCCCAAAGGGGCCGTTTTGGGTTTTATTGTGGGATGAAATTAAGGGAACCTTGAGGAATTTTATCGTTTTCTGTACCAGGAATTTATTTGACAGAGCCTCCTTTGAATCTGCACTCTTTGATGACCGGTCATTTTATGGACGGATAAATTTTGGACACTCGGAACGATAGTGTCCTCCAGCAACACCACCCCTTTTTATACGCCTGGAATAAAAATTTTGGTATCCATTAGGATATCTCATGAAATACTTTTTTTTTTTCTAAAACCTTGAGTCGAAAAATTATTTTTTTTCTTTTTAGAAAATAATCCCTCATTTTTGCCTGATTAAAAAAAATATTTGGGTGTGATTTAAATTTGAAGTAGATTTTTTTAAATTTGTTTTTGTAAATAAATTGTGTAATAGTGAATTTGTTTATATAAAGTGAAAAATTAATTATTAAAAAATTGTCAGTGACAATATTTAATCACTTTTCATTTACAGCGATGTGATACAAAGTAGATTTGTGGGAAAAAATGTTTTTCAATGAAAATCCATGAAGTTAGGACTTTGTTTATAAATTTTTTTCAGACATTTAATAAAATTATTTTTTACATTGGATGTTTCAGAAATCACCGAATTTTTGCATACGCTTTACTTACATTTTTCGTAATAAAAAAATGTAGAAAATTTTTTTTTTCCGGATTCATTAAAAGAAAAATTTTCTGACTGATACAAAATACGATAAATTCTTTAAAAAAAGGTAAGAAGATAAAATTGAAAGTTATTTCAAAGCACCGAATGATTTCTTAAAATTTCTAAAAAGAATCTAGAAGATTTTAAAGCAAAATTTTTTTCTTTTGCACGATTACAAAATTCAATAAAAAAATCGAGTTAGTTTAAAAGATATTTAGAAATTTTGAAAAGATTCAAAAATAACTTTAAACTTAAAAAGATTTTAAAAAGTTAAAAATGTAGATTTTTGAAGATTTTGAACCAAAAATTTTTCGAACTTCTGAAGGATTTTGAAAGGGTAATAAAAAAAATTTTAAGGTTCCTGGGAAAATGAAAAATTATTTTCTATTTTAAATAATTAATTTTAAGAGATTACGTAAAAATATTTTGGAAACATTTCAGAAAATTCCAAAAATTGCCAGAAACAATCTGGAATGTTTTAGCCAATTTTTTTAAAAGATTTTTCAAAATTTTAGGAATAGTTCGAATCGACTTAAAAGATATTTAGGAATTTTAGAAGTTTAGAAATCTTTAAAAATCTTTTGTTGATAAATAATTTCCATTTTTGGGTAAAAACTGATTTTTTTTAGTTAAAAATTCAACTAGTTGGTTAAACAATAATCTTTTCCTTGTTGAATATTTTAATAAACATCTTTAAAAAAATAATCAAATAAAAAATTTAGTTGAAAATTAACTTTCTTTTTGAACTTTTTATAAGACATATCTGAAATCTTTAGAAATCTGTTTGAAAATCATAAAAACAAATAAACAAATTAAATAAAAAATAAACAGTTATTCCAAATTTGTGGAGAATTCATTTCTTTTTTTGAAAATTTAACTTTTTGGTTGAAAACTAACTTCCTTGTTCAAATTTTGATTAGACATATCTACTCAAATCTTTAAAAATCGTTTTGAAAACCTTGAAAACAAATAAACAAATGAAATTAAAAAATAAATAGTTATTTAAGATTTGTCGAAAATTTTTCATTTTTAGTTGACAATTTAACTATTTGTTTAAAAATTAACTTTTTTGTTGAAATTTTGATTCGACATATCTGAAATCTTAAAGAATCTTTTTGAATTTTCTCCAGAATCTTAGGAAATGTTTATTTATATAACCTTGAAAACCAATGGATAAACAAAGTAAAAAACAAATAGTTATACAAAATTTGTATTTTGTATTAAAAATTATTTTTCCACTCAAATTATACTTTGTTAGAATTCTTTTTCTTTTTTTTTTGTCAAAAATTCAAATATTCTGTTAAAAATTTGTCTATTTGAGTTAGTTTCAACTGTTTCTGATTAAAAAAAATTTGTTTTTGTTAAAATATCAACTATTACATTTTTCATCAAGAATTCATTTTTTTGGTTCAAAATCCAATTATTTGGTTGAAAATTAACTTGAGTGTCGAAATTTTGATTTTACATGTCTGAAACCTTCAAAATAAGTTTAAAAAAAGATAATAAACAGTTATTTGAAATTTGTATTTTGTATTGAAAATTATTTATCCCCACAAATCATACTTCCTTTGAAATTTTTTCTCTTTCTTGACTGAAAAATCGGTTTGGTTGCAAAATTAATTTAAAGAGATTTTAAATTTTCAAAAATATTTTTGAATTTTTTTGAAAATTATATTTATATCAACTTGAAAAAAATTAAGCAAATAAACTTGGAACTTAAATAGTATTCCGAAATTTGTAATTTGTATTAAAAATATTTTTTCCTCAAATTCTACTTTGTTTGAAATTTTTATTATTTCTTGACTGAGAAATCGGTTTTGGTTGAAAATTGAACTATTTTGTTGAATTTTTTTTTTTTTTTTTTAAATTCTATTCTTTCTGTTTTAAAATAAAAAAATGTTGGTTTGAATATCAACTATTATATTTTTCGTCAAAAATAATTCATCTTTATTGAAAATTATCTTTACTGAAAAATTTAACTTTTTTGTTCAAAATTCGCATTTTTTTGTTGAATTGATTTTTCGGTTGAAAATTGAACTATTAAATTGAAAATTAACTTTCGTTACAAAATTTTTCTCGTCAAATTATATTTTATTTGAAAATTGTGTTTCTGTTGAAAATTTATTTATTTTTTTAGTTGAATTTAACTGTTTCTGATTTAAAATAAAAATATTTTTGGTTAAAATGTTAACTATTACATTTTTTGTCGAAAATACATAATTTTTTTGGTTCAAATTTCAACTATTTGGTTGAAAATCGACATTCTTTAGCTTTTATTATATAATTTACACAAAATTTCTAAAAATAAATTTTTTCACGATTTTGAAAGATTTTAAGAGAATTAACAAATTTTTTAGAGATTTCTGAGAAAATTTGAAATGCTTTTTAATTTCAAAAAATGAATTTTGAGAGAAAATTAAAAATTATTTCAAATGATTTATCAAACTTTCTAAAAAGAATGTAGAAGGTTTTAGAGCAAAAATTTTCAGTTTTGCACGATTGCAAAATTTAAGAAAAGTTCAAGTAAATAAAAAAAATAATAACAGTTTTAAAAAGTGTCAAAAATTATTTTTAACTTAAAAAGATTTAAAAATGTACATTTTTGAAGATTTCGAAAAATGAAATTTTGAAGCTTCTTAAGGATTTTGAAAGGATTCAAGACAATAAAAAATTTTCTCAAGATTCCTGAGAAAATTTGAAATGATTTTTTATGTTGAGAAATAAATTTAAAGAAATTATTCTAAATGAATTTAAAAAAATTCAGAAGGTTTAAAAAATTGCCAAAAAAGAAACTAAAAGGTTTTTAAGCACGTTTTTTATTATGAATGATTTTCCCAAATTGTTAGGAATAATTCGATTCAATTTAAAGATACATTTTTTGAAAGTAAAATTGCATAAATTTTGAATGAATATTTAATTTTTAATTTAACCGGTTAATTTTTGACGATTTTTAAAGATTTCAGATACGTCAAATCAAAATTTCAACAAAATAGTTGAATTTAAAAAAAATTAGAATTGTTAAACAAATTGTAACAGTTTTTATTTCAAACAAAAATATATTTTTTTAAATGAGAAACAGTTGATATCAACTAAAAAAACGAATTGCTGAACCTTCCAGATTTTTTAAAGCAATTTTGGAAATATTCTGAAATGTTTTAAAATATTTTTCAATAATCTGTTTGAATTTATTTTTAAACTTACGTCCTATGTTCTGAATTTTGTTCTGATAATTACTTTCTTTTTCATAAAAAGAGCTATTAAAAATACTAATTCAATTAGTAGTCTAAAAAAAATACAGGAGGCTGGACTCGAACTCCGGCCAGAGCCAATTCGTCGCAACAAACGAACTTCAACGCTCTGTAAAATTCAGAAATAATATCCTCTTTGATTACCAAAATTTTCTCGATCTTTAATTTATTATTATTTATTTATAAGACGGTTGGATTATGAGAACGGAAAGTTAAATTTTTAACAAAAAATGTAATAGTTGATATTTTAACAACCAAAAAAAAAATGTTTAACCGAAAAAAAATGAATTTTAAATCCTTCAGGAAGAATTTTCAATCAGGAAGAATAATTTTCAACTAAAAAAGACGAATTAAAAAAAATTTAATATTTTGAAAAATATGAAAATTTATATTTTTTTCGAAAATTAATCTTCTCGGTCGAAAATCTGGTTTGGTTAAGGATTCAATAATAATATATAACTGACTTCTCAACAAAATAGTTTGATTTCCAACCAAAACAGATTTTTCAGTCAATATTTTTAATACAAAATACAAGTATCGAATATAATAATAATATAATAATTCATTAAAATGTTAATAATAATTAATATGAATAACGAATGAATTTTCAAAAAAATGATTGAATTTTCCAAAAAAAAATGAAATAGTTGATACTTCAACAAAAAATATTTTTATTTTAAATCAGAAACAGTTGAGTTCAACTAAAGAAGATGAAAAAAAAATTCTGAAAAAGTATAATTTGAGGGAGAAAAAATTTTTAAAACAAAATACAAATTTTTAAAAACTATTTAATTTATGACTTAATTTGTTTAATTGTATTAAAGGTTATAAAAATATAATTTTCCTAGCATTCTTGAGAAAATTCAAAAACATTTTTGAAGATTTCGAAAGTTCTAAAAATTTCTAAATATTTTTAAATTGAATCGTATTATGCCTAAAAATTTGGAAAAATCTTTTATAATAAAAAACGTGCTTAAAAACTTTTTAGTTTCTTTTTTGGCAATTTTTTAAACCTTCTGAAATTTTTTTAAATCATTATAAATAATGTCTTTAAATTAGTTTTTCAACATAAAAAATCATTTAAAATTTTCTCAGGAATCTTGAGAAAATTTTTTATTATCTTGAATCCTTTCAAAATCCTCAAGAAGCTTCAAAATTTTATTTTTCGAAATCTTCAAAATTGTACATTTCTAATTTTTCAAATCGTTTTAAGTGCAAAACTGAAAATTATTGCTCTGAAACCTTCTACAATCTTTTCAGAAAGTTTGATAAATCATTTGAAATTTTTGTAAATAATTTTTTATTTTCTCTTAAAATTCATTTTTTTAAATTAAAAAGCATTTCAAATTTTCTCAGAAATTCGTAAAAAAAAAATTTCATTCTCATGAAACCTTTCAAAATCCTGAAAAAATTTCTTTTTCGAAATTTCAAGTAAATTATATAATAAAAGCTAAAGAATGTTGATTTTCAACCAATAGTTGAAATTTCAACAAACAAATTATTAATTTTTGACAAAAAATGTCATAGTTAACATTTTAACCGAAAATATTTTTATTTTAAATCAGAAACAGTTAAATTCAACTAAAAAAAGAAATAAATTTTCAACACAAACAAAATTTTCAAACAAAATATAATTTGAGGAGAAAAATACTTTTTAATACAAAATACAAATATCGAATAACCATTCATTCCTTAATTTTATTTGTTTTTTATGTTTACATAAATCAAATTTTCCTAAAATTCTTGAGAAAATTTAAAATTACTTTTGAAGATTTCAGGTATGTCTAACAAAATTTTCAACAAGGAAGTTAATTTTCAATCAAATAGTTGAATTTTCAACCAAAAAAGATCAATTTAACAAAAAAATACGAATTTTGAACAAAAAGGTTGAATTTTTCAGTTGAGAAAGAAAAAAATTGCAAACCAAGTAAATATAATTTGAAGGGAAAAATAATTTTTAATACAAAGTACAAATTTAAAAATATATTTCCTTTTTTTACTTTATTTGTTTCTAAGTTTATATAAATTAAAAATTTCTAAGATTATTGAGAAAATTAAAAAAGATTTATGAAGATTTCAGATAAATTTTTTTTTAATTTGAAAACAGAAGCAATATAATTTAACACAAAAAAAAAGAAATTAAAAAAAATAGTTCAATTTTCAACCAAAACCGATTTTTCAGTCAAGAAATAACAAAAATTTCAAACAAAGTAGGATTTGAGGAAAAAAAATATTTTAATACAAAATAGAAATTTTTAATTACTACTTAATTCTACGTCTATTTGATTAATTGTTTTCAAGTTGATATAAATATATTTTTTTTTTAATTCAAAAAGATTTTTGAAGATTTAAAATCCGTTTAAATTAATTTTCCAACCAAACTGATTTTTCAGCCAAGAAAGATACAAATTTCAAATAACTGTTTATTATCTTTTTTTTTAAATTTATTTTGAAGGTTTCAGACATGTAAAATAAAAAATTCCAACATGCATGTTAATTTTTAACCAAATAATTGGATTTTAAACCAAAAAAATGAATTCTTGATAAAAAATGTAATTTTTGATATTTAAAAAAAATTCTTATTTTAAATCAGAAACAGTTGAAATTAACTCAAAAAGACGAATTTTTAACAGAATATTTGAATTTTCAAAAAAAAAAAAGAAAAAAGAATTCAAACAAAGTATAATTTGAATGGAAAAATAATTTTTAATTCAAATTTTGAATAACTATTTGTTTTTTAATTTGTTCATTCATTTGTTTTCAAGGTTAAATAAATAAACATTTCCTAAGATTCTGGAGAAAATTAAAAAAAAAATTTCAGATTTCAGATATGCCGAATCAAAATTTCAAAAAATGAAGTTAATTTTTAACCAAATAGTTAATTTTAAATAACTATTTATTTTTTTATTTCATTTGCTTATTTGTATTTAAGGTTTTCAAAAAGATTTTTGAAGATTTCAGTAGATATGTCCAATCAAAATTTGAACAAGGAAGTTAGTTTTCAACCAAATAGTTAAATTTTCAAAAAAAAAAAAAAAAATGAATTCTTGACAAATTTTGAATAACTGTTTATTTTATATTTTATTTGTTTATTTGTTGTTATGATTTTCAAACAGATTTTTGAAGATTTCAGATATGTCTTATAAAAAGTTCAAAAAGAAAGTTAATTTTCAACTAAATTTTTTATTTGATTATTTTTTTAAAGATGTTTATTAAAATATTCAACAAGAAAATGATCATTATTCAACCAACTAGTTGAATTTATAACTTAAAAAAATCAATTTTTACCCAAAAATGGAATACCTTAATTTTAGGTTTGAAAAATTATTTTTCAACAAAAGATATCTAAAGATTTCAAAACTTCTAAAATTCCTAAATATCTTTCAAGTCGAATCGAATTATTCCTAAAATTTTGAAAAATCTTTCAAAACAAAATTGGCTAAAACATTCCAGATTCTTTTCTGGCAATTTTTCAAATCTTCTGAAATTTTTCAAAATTATTTTTACGTAATCTCTTAAAATTAATTATTCAAAATAGAAAATAATTTTTCATTTTCCCAGTAACCTTAAAAAAAATCTTTTATTGCCCTTTCAAAATCCTTCAGAAGTTCGAAAAAATTTTGTTTCGAAATCTTCAAAAATCTACGTTTTTAACTTTTTGAAATCTTTTTAAGTTTAAAATTATTTTTGAATCTTTTCAAAATGTCTAAATATCTTTTAAACTAACTCGATTTTTTTATTGAATTTTTTAATCGTGCAAAACAAAAAAATTTTGCTTTAAAATCTTCATTCTTTTTAGAAATTTTAAGAAATCATTTGGTGCTTTGAAATAATTTTCAATTTTCTCTTCTTACCTTTTCTTAAGAATTTATCGTATTTTGTAACAGTCAGAAAATTTTTCTTTTAAAGAACCCGGAAAAAAAATTCTTCCTACATTTTTTCATTTCTATAATTTTTATTTCTTGACTGACTCATCAGTCAAATACTGCCAGGGAGAATAAATATTACGTCAGAAATGATATCAGCATGATTTTTACATCAAGGATAAAATAAAACAAATATTTACATTTTTTATCGTCAATAGAATATCAGACATTACGAAAAAAAGTAAGTAAAGCGTAAAAAAAAATTCGATGCCTTTTGAGACATCTAATATAAAAAATAATTTCATTAAATATCTGAGAAAAATTTATAAACAAAGTCATAATTTCATGGATTTTTATTGTAAAACATTTTTTTCCACAAATTTCTAGAATTGCTAGAAATCGCTAGAAATGAAAAGTGAATAAATATTGTCACTGACAATTTTTTAATAATTAATTTTACACTTTGTATAAATGAATGCAATATTACACAATTCATTTACAAAAACAAAATTAAAAAAAAATCTACTTCAAATTTTCTTTCAAATAATTTTCAATTAGAAAATTTTTTTTCTGCATAAATATATCTGTTAAATTTATGAACAAATTCTATAAACAAATCCACTATTATTGTTTAGATATTGTAAATATTCATTGAAATTTACTTATTTTTTTACTAAAAATAACAATTTCAGACGAAAAAAAATAACATAATAGAAAATAACTTGAGATTAGGAATCTTCTTTTAAATCTAATGATTTTTCATTAAAATCGCTGATTTTTAGGGGAAAATGTTACCATAACCTTAAATTGTTTTAAAATTGTAAATCTATTTTGAAATCTATATCCATTTCCGGTGAGAAACGTGAGCAGGACTTAAAATTGTTCAAAAATTTTTTATTTCTAAAGTCCAATGATTTTTTCAATAAAAATACCGTTGTCCTGGGTAAAACACCAACATAACCTAAAATTGTTGAAAGTTGTGAATCTCTTTTAAAATGTTTAAAATGTAATATTTTTGATATAAATACCAATTTTTGACGAAAAACACTAGAATAATCAAAAATCGACGAAATATAATAAATCATTTTCAAATTACAATTAATTTTGTTTAAAAATACCAATTTTTTAATTGTTCTCAAGTTGTCAATCTTTTTCAGATTCTGTATCCATTTCCGATAGCAAACGAGATCATTCGGGAATTTTATTTTTCGGGATTTTTACGTCGTCCCAATATTATAAATTATTCGGCAATTTTATTATTCAGAAATTTCATTTTTCGGATATTTTATCATCCGGGAATTTTCCAATTCCGGAACTTTATGTTGCGGAATTTTTTAGTCGTCCCGATATTATAAACTGTTCGAGAATTTTATTTTTCGGGAATTTTACTATTTGGGAATTTTACTATTCGGGAATTTTCCAATTCCGGAATTTTTCACTGTCGGGAATTTTCCAATTCCGGAATTTTGCACTGTCGGGAATTTTATTCTGTGGGATTTTTTAGTCATCTTGATATTATAAACTGACCAAGAATTTTATTATTCGGGAATTTTCCAATTGGGGAATTTTATTTTCCGTGAATTTTATTATTTGGGAATTTTCCAATTTGGGAATTTTATAGTGTCGTGAATGTTATTTTTCGGAATTTTTCAGTCGTTTCAATATTATGAACTGTTCTGAAATTTTATTTTTTGGAAATTTTATCATCCGGGAATTTTTCAATTCGTGAATTTCATTATGAGGGAATTTTACCATTCGGGAATTTTCCAGTGTCAGGAATTCTATTATTTGGGATTTTTAAGTCGTCCCAAAATTATGAACTGTTCGGAAATTTTATTATCCTGGAATTTTACTATTCGGCAATTTTCCAATTCCGGAATTTTCCAGTGTCGGGAATTTTATTTTGTAGGATTTTTTAGTCGTCCTGATATTATCAACTGTCCAAGAATTTTATCATTCGGGAATTTTCCAATTGAGGAATTTTTTTTTTTTTAATTTTATCATCCGGGAATTTTCCAATTCGTGAATTTCATTATTAGGGAATTTTATCATTCGGGAATTTTCCAGTGTCAGGAATTCTATTTTTCAGAATTTTTCAGTCGTCCCAGTATTATAAACTGTTTAGGAATTTTCCAATTCGGGAATTTTATTTTTCGGAACTTTTCTCATCCGGAAATTGT
>CAKNYM010044390.1:15901-26959 GCA_932195095.1 Andricus curvator | reverse complement strand
CTCCTCACCTCTTCTCATTTCCTCTGCTACCCTTCGGCACATTTCTTTTCACTGTTCCTGACCACATTTTCCATAATTCTCCTGCCCTAACTGTCCCTACTTCGCCCCTTATTTCACCTTACTACTCGTAGTTCCTCTTCTCTTATTTTTCCTACTTCCACTACCCTTATTCTCCCTACTTCCCGTTCCATCAATTCCATTTACTTCTCCGACCACATTTTCCCTCACATCCCCTATTTCACCTTCTCTCATTTCGCATCACTTCTACTTTCCCTTTCATCATTCCTCTTTTAATTAACCATTTACCTTGCCCTACATTCCCTATCTCATTTCCAATTACTTCCCCTGCTTTTCGTTCCTTTATTTTTCCATAATTTCCCTACTTCCGCTTCTTAGATTTGCCCTCGTTTCTCCTACCTAATCTCCTCTTATGTACCCTCGTTTGCTCTACTTCCACTTACCTTATTTCCCCTCGATTCCCCTACTAGCCCTTCCCTTTTTTCCCCTAGATATCCCTACTTTACTTCCCTCATTTTTGCTGTTTCCGTCTCCTTTTTCCCCCTGTTTTCCGTCTTATTTCTCATTCTACCTCTCGCAAAATTTCCTTTTGATTTGCCTACTTTCCTTCCTCTAATTTCCCCTTACTTCTCCTACTTTCCCTCTCCTCATTTCCCCTTAATCTCTATATTCTCGGTCTCCTTATTTTCCCCTACCTCTCCTACTCCCCCCCCCCCCTCATTCAAATCAATTTTTGCTTACTTTATCTCCCCTCATTTCATCTCACTTCCCATAATTCCCTCCTCCTTCTTTCAGATCCATAGAAATTCAAAGAAAAAAAAATTTCACCACCCTAGTGCGCACCAACCAACTATAATTGAGGTTGATTTTTGATTTTTTCTGATTAGAAATTTTTATTTTATTTTTACAGAACTAAATTTTATGCTAATAGACGAAGATAATCCACTCCATCAACCTGGCCGTTATCCCCCTCTCCTTAAAATAGATTCTCTAGAACCTAATTGGAAATTTTATTATATGGAGACAGAGTTTGCGGTCTGGGAACATCCTCGTACCAAAGAAGTTATAGATATCACAATTTATCCCAGGAGGGACAATCTTCGCCCATCTCCTGCAGATCAAAAAAAATATGGTATTGAGATTAGAAATGTAAAATCACATAACATATATTTTGTGGTATATATAGGACATGTACATTCTAGACAAGGTATAAAAGAAAGGATTATAGGAGCTAACCTTCTATCTAATATACTAGGTTCAATATAAAAGTAAAGTGCGTATTCTCTTCCGGCTTATTTTGACCGATTCTATTATTCTCTTCGGGCATATCTTGCCGGATGTTTATTTTCTCTTCTGGCATATTTTTGTTCCAAAACGAATTTTTAATCTTCTCAAACTTAACCTTAAAATATTTGCAGTCAGTCTGTACAGTTACACAAAATTTTGACTTGTTCATTTTTCTCCACAATTAGGTTTATAGAGTTGTCAAAAAATGTATTTTATTTGAATAAAGTTTGCTGTGACGTAAGAGAATTTTATTGCTTCTAACACATACATTACGCGCATTGTAAATTTTATTATTTCTAGAAGCTTTGTAGGCGACAATAAATTATTTGGACAACTTGAAAGTTTTACTTCAACGAAATAAGAGGAATACAAAGCACACATTTTTTTCAGGTTGCATTATTTTGACTATAAGTTTTCTTATTAAAAGGGATAATTTGAAGATTTCATTTTCAAAATTTCTAAATTAAGATATGAAACAAATTTAAGTATTGACAAGCCAATCTGGTTTCCAAAAAAAGGTTTGTGAGACTTTCGAGACAAATCGTTAGGTCACTTCATTTCTATCAAATCATATAGGTGGTTCCAGTAATCTATCAGTTCATTTACAATATATAAATTTTAGAGGAAAAGCTACTTGCAGCTTAATCATCCTCATCACCATTAGGACTGCAATCATTACCTTCATTATTACCATCTTCTTCAGCATCGTTGTCATCAGCATCATCTTTATTTTTGACTTTTGTGGATGGAGAATAGTCGTATGGACTAAAATTTTCTTCTTCATCTACTCTTTCCTTCTTCACAGGTTGCTCCACTTCATGATCAACCTTCAACGTAATGCTGTCCTACTTTTCCAATGTTTATATATTGCTCCTCCTCATTCTCATCCTCCTCCTCCTCATTCTTATTCTCCTCCTCCTCATTCTCGTCCTCCTCAACCTCCTCCTCATTCTCTTCCTCCTCATTCTCATTCTCCTCCTCATCCTCATTCTCGCCCTCCTCATCCTCCTCCACCTCCTCCTCATTATCTCCTCCCTCCTCCTCCTACCCCTCCTCCTCCTACCCATCCTCCTCGCTACAACTCATAGTCTCAGTTCGCATAGAATGACGTCCAAACACATCAATACTCATTTTGAAAATAACCCAAATTGGAAACAAAAGCATTGGTTAATAAGTGATTCAAGCCTTGCGCAATTCTTAAATAATTGACATCATTTCATGAGACTGGTTTCCACCAGATTAATATAGCTAACAGTAAAGGTAGAAGACTCATCAAACCATTGGAATCATCCCAATAATCATAGTTATAATTTTTAAGATCACCTATTCTTCTGGTACCTTTTTAAACAAAATTTGAAGTGAACCTTTAGTAATAGGGTAGCTTGAATAGCCGATTATAATAATATATCTCACATTTTAAGATAAGCATGTTCAATATTATCCTATATAGTTTGTGAGTAATTCAGAATTTTTGCATTATCATCAATCTTGCTTAGGCTCATTTTTGGTTTCAGTTTTGACAGGATTCATTATTTCTTCTCGATACATGTTTGCTGATAGTTGCACAATGATTTTCGTGAAATATCAGCTTTTTTAGCTTTAACAATATTTTGTAAACCATCAGTTGAAGAGGATATATGGGATTATTTGTTGGCAATGCTCAACGGCGTGTCTCGATACAGATCTGTATTCTCTGAAAGTTATTGTTAAAAAAAGATTGTTGAATCCAGGAAAACCGATGTTTTGCCACTATCATTGTAAACCTAGTAGCATTCATGTACTGAGGAAAAAACGAAGAATTGAATCGAATGATAAAAGACTGAAGAATAAATTTATTTTCTTTTATCATTTGATATGCTTCTTCGTTTTTTTCTTAATACATGAATGCTACTAAGTGTATAATGATATTGATAAAATATCGGTTTTTCTAGATTCAATAATATTTTGTAAACAATCACTTGAAGAGGATATATGCGTTTATTTGTTGACATTGCTGATCTGTATCCTCTTGAAGTTATTGCTAGAAAAGGTTGTTGAATTCAGAAGAACCGATATGTTACGAATATCTTGTGAACCTAGTAGCATTCATATATTGAGGAAAAAACGAAGAATCCAATCGAATGATAAAAGATTGAAAAATATATTTTTGTTCTCTTACCATTCAATATGATTCTTCGTTTTCTTTTCAATAAATGAATGCTTATAGATGTACAATGATATTTGTAAAATGTCTGTTTTTTTAGCATCAACGATCTTTCGTGAAGAATAACTTGAAAAGATTAGATACTTTTATGTGTTGATGTTATCTAACTACGCGTTTTGATACAGATCTGTATCCTCTTCAAGTTATTGTTCACAAAAGATTGTTGAAGCTAAAAAACCTAATATTTTTCAAACATCATTGTACAACCGGTAGCATACATGTTTTCAGAAGAGAACAAGGAATCATATCGAATGATGAAAGATTAAAGGACAGATTTTTGTTCCTTCATCATTCCACATGATTCTTGATTTTCTGTGCAATACATGAAATAGTTGTACAATGATATTTGTAAAATATCGGTTTTCCTAACTTAAAACATCTGTTTGGTGAACAATAAATTGCAGATGATATATGCGTTCATTTGTTGATGTTGTTTATAGACGCGTTTCGATACAGAATAAGACCACCCATGCTCAGACACGATTCCAGTAATCTATCATTATATCTACTGTTGTTGCTTTTATTTCAACCTTAGAAGAAAAGCCACTTTCAGCATCGACACCCTCATCATTATTATCATCTTCATAATCCCGGCGCCTTTGACAAATATCCCGGGTTGCGGATAGGGTGGCCCTGTATCGAGGTTTTTTGCTGAATACGGTTACACAACTCAATACGCAGTCGCGGACAATGATCCAGGGGTATTCCCGAAGGAAAAACTCACAAGCCAAGGCGTTAACTACCATGCTGAAGGCTGAATGGCACCAGGGTTAGGTGTTCTAAACCATGTCTCTAGGATACCAGGTCGCCTCTTAGAGTATTGAGGCCTTACCCCGCATGCGGGCTCTGCGGGGGCGGACCGATACTTTCCTAGCTACTCGTGGGAATAACATGGAGCCGAATCAAAAATCAAATTTTAAAAGTAGTAGTATCGAGGAGTTAGAGTTGGCCGAAGGCAGGTCTATGGAGGATTGTGAGCTGTCCTTCATTTTACAGAAGAGCTTTTGGGACTCTGGGTCCCCAGGAGACGACAACCCGAAGGCCAGCGGCTAAAAAGCTGAGGACCCGCATCGTTGGAGCAGGGACACCAGCAAAGAAGCAGGAAGAACAGAGAGCGAAATCTCCCTCTGAACCGCGAAAGAAAAAGGAGGCTCCGAGATGAGCCGAAAGCGGTACTGGTGAAACCGGCTCAGGGGCAGAGCTACGCGCAGGTCCTCAAGGACCCGAAAAGCAAAATCAAGCCCGACACCCTTGGTGTTAAAATCAAGGGTGTAAGGCAGACAAGGAGCGGCGAGGTCCTCATTGAGGTGCGAAGCGAGGCAAAGGGCAGGACCAAACTGACCTATGCCATCAAGGAAGCGGTCGGAGAAGCCGGAAACGTGCGCGAGCTCGTCCCTCGCACCGAACTCGAGATCCTGGATCTAGGCAATACGACAGAGGAAGAAGAGATCAAGCACGCTCTGAAGATTCACTTTAAAGAGAGCCAGCTGGGAGACGTCAGAGTCTGCATGACGAAAAAGGCCAACAGGGGAACCCTGAAAGCCTTTGTGGAGATGAGTGAGGAATTGGCCGCAAGGCTAACCCGAACAGGACACCTGAAGGTGGGTTGGATCTCTTGTAGGGTCCGTAAGAAGACGGAGTCCACGAGGTGCTATCGCTGTCACGGCTACGGTCATCTGGCAGCGAAATGTGAAGGTCCACATCGGACAAAATGTTGCTGGAGATGCGGCGAAGAGGGGCACAGAGCTGTGGGATGCAACAGCAGACCACCATGCGATCTCTGCGATGGAAAAGATGGAGGACCACGGACAGACCATGTTCCGGGACCATGAGATGCTTGACATTCAGAGAGGCAACCGCGTAACGGAAGACGAGGAGAAGTCCAAGCTGACGCATGAGATGAGCGCCGAGGTACGGCGAAATGGCCTTACTCCCCTGTTTCTGAAGTAATGCAAAAGCGGTTCCGGGAAGATGGGTTGGCAGGTACAGCGGAGTTCGTTTAGTGGGTATGGCCGTCTTTTAGGTCGAATCCCACACTCGCCTTCGTTCCTTAAGGGCTCATTGTCCCTAAAGTTCAAATGTGTTTAGTGCATAAAGGATTTCTCAATTCTATTTGAAAAAAAATCATCTTCATAATTATCTTTATCATTTACCATATTATTGACCAAATTTTTCTTTTTCTGCATCTTCTACTACCTTATTCTTCTTCACCGGTGGTTCCACTTTATGATCAACCTTCTGAGTAATGCTCTCTAGCTTCTCCAATGGAGGAGATCGGCGCTTAGTTGCCTGATTAGTTAATTCATCGTCAAGTTTCAAAACGGTATGCTTCAGCAGAATTGCTTGACTAGTTGTATCGATCTTCCAGCGGCGTTCTTTCTCATCATACATAAGAGATTTTGCTATGCAAGAGTATTTTTTATAGCTTTTCTTATTATCCAGTCGTGAACAAGTTTTTTAGCAATTGGGACATCTAGAAGTCATATCTTATTACTGCTGTTGCAGCATGGAAAAATGTTCTGTAATGATAGATGTGAGTTTATACATTCCTCTTTCTCCTCATCCTCATCTTTTAGTTGTGTAATAACATAAACTACAATTGCAACATAGTGGCAGTATTATTTCAGAACTTAAACTAACAATATGTCTTTATGTGCAGAAAGTGAATCGATTCGTCGAAATCGCATATCTGTAAAATTAAGCAAGGAAGCAGTTGAACAAGTATAAGTAATACTTTTGAGCTGACGGTAAATCTGATCCAAAAATTAATTAAACAACTTCAGCAAATAAACACAAACTTCCTGTTCAAGCTATTGTTTACGAAAGATTGTTGAAGCAGGAAAAACCGCTATTTCAAAAATATCATTGTACGCCTAGTAGCATTCATATATTGAGAAAAAATCTAAGAATCAGATTGAATGATGAAAGAATAAAAATATATTATTTAATCTTTTATTATACAATACGATTCTTCGTTTTCTTCTCAATGCATGAATGCTACTGTTGATACAATGATATTTGTAACATACTAGTTTATCTAGCTTTAACAATCTTCTGTGAAGAATAACTTGAAATGGATACAGATCTGTATTGAAGCAAAAATATTAAGGTAAGTAAAAAAATCCCGGGAAATTGTAGCTTTCGCCACCCTGTGAATCCGCGCCTGCCACGTCGCCACGACTTTCTCTTATTAGAGTGAGAGAAAATGTTTCTAATCTTATTAGTCAGTTCTGTCATAAAATATATTCTACTGATTCAGGCAAATTGTCTACAGAAACAACGTATATGGTAATAATTCTGAAGTTTTCTGGGGTATAATAAGGTTAAGCAATCAGATAGCAATTAGTACAACTAGCAGCTGTGAATAGATTTCATATTTCTCGATTAGTTTTAACAAAATCGAACAAGAAAAAATGAAGAACATTGTGGCAACTCTACTCTTCATCTTTATGGTCGTCATTCACTTTGTTGGTAAGTGTGTCAATCTTAACTGGAAGATAATGTGCGGATCAGATATTTAGCTTAAGACACATCACAGACAAAAATCTGTAAACAAACAATACAGTTTTCTATGCAATGGTTGATCTGGAAAAAGCCTTCGATAAGGTGAATAGAATTAAAATCTGGCAAGTTCCGAAAAAGTATGGAGTCGATGGTTGGTTCCTAAAGAAAAAACTGAGTAATTGGTTTGATAGCAGAAAAGATGTTAGTCAAGGATACCTCATGCCCTCTTGGCTATTCATTATATCCAAGGACAAGTGTCTAAGATTGACTCTACTAAGCAAAGAAAGTGTCAATCTCGGAACACTTAAGGTTCGTGGATTAGCGTTTGCTGATGATAAAATTCTTCCAGTGTAATCAGGACATGATTCGCAAAGAATTTTGAGCAGACTAAAAACTAGCATGAAGATCATTGGGTTTGAAATTAACATAAATGAAACAAGAATTTTTGTATTTCAAAGTACAGATGAGAGAAACGTATGCAACATTACCTAAGGCAAAGGGAGAATGGAAAAGTTAATAATTACGTGGATCTTGAAAGTTTATTTACTAATGATGGAAAGATAGAGAGATATTCAGGAATGTAAACGTGGGTCGGAGTGTTATCGGCAGCGTAGTATCTATTACCAGAAGCAGAAATATGATAAAGCTAAAATAGCAATATATCATCCTGTACTTGCACTTGTGTACAATTTTGATACCGATTTTCAATTTCTTTAAATTACAAATCTTAATTTTCATTTTACAGAATTAAATTCTTCGCTAGTTGACGAAGAGAATCCACTCCTCCAACCTGGCCGTTATCCCCCACTTCTTAAAATAGACTCTGTAGAACCAAGTTGGACATTTAATTTTATGGACACAGATTTTGCGGTCTGGGAACATCCTCGTACCAAAGAAGTTATAGATCTCACAATTTATCCCAGGAGTGAAAATTGTCGCCCATCTTCTACAGATCAAAGAAAATATGGTATTGGAGTTAGAAATGTTGAATCACATAACATATATTAGAGGAGTGAATGATCTTGAGGTAAGAGAAATACGAGAAACTATGCACGTAAGGGAACCAGATATTTTATGTGTACCTGAGACGAAGAAAAAGTTTTGCGAAAGTAGAAACATAGAAAATGGGGCGTTTAAAGGCGGTTTTGAAATATGGTCAGAAGTAGGTAGTGAAGCACATGGTAGTCAAGAGGTCGGTTTGATTATGAATGACAAAGCAAGACAGCAACTCGAAGATCATGATTTTGTATCTCCCAGATTGTTGTGGGCTAGAATGAAGGTAGAAATCAGAAGCTTATTTATCATAGCGTGCTACGCCCCAGTTGATAGTGATCCAAGATAAGTCAAAGACGCCTTCTGGGACACTTTAAATGATACAATAAGTACTTTCGATCAAGGTGAAAGAATAATTCTGCTGGGAGACATGAACGGATGGGTCGGCGTCCAACGTCAGGATACAGATACAGAAAGGATGCTAGGTAAGTTTGGGGATCCAACAAGAAAAAATTATAACGGGGAAAAATTAGTTAGCTTATGCTTAGATAATACTTGCTTAACAAATACTTGGTTTCGACATAAAATGATCCTCACGTACACCGGGTGTAAAGGAAATAACCGCATTATAATTGACTTCGTTATTGCGGATGAAATACTAAGAGAAATAGTTAAAGATACAAGAGTCATGAGGGGTTCCGAATGCAAAACTGATCATTACCTTTTCGTCTCCAAAATAAACTTAGGGCGGGGATGGAGGAGAAAGAGAACAAAAAAAATTAAACAAACGCGAATAAAGATTGAAAATTTACAGAAACCGGAAGTGCGAATAGATTTTCAGAATAAGATGAACGAATGCATAGATCAGGCAACTTGGGTGACACTAATAGATAATAAAAATATAGAGGCCGCATCCAACTTGCGTGTGGACGTCATTGTTAGGAGTGTGGCTGAAGTGTGTGGTACGGCGGTTGTAGGGAGAGAATGTGGTGATGCATGGTGGAATGATGAAATTGAGGCAGCCCGACAAGAAAAGAAAGAAGCGTACGAGAGAACGTTGAACATCACAGGTCTTAGCGATGAGGAGAGAAATAGGCTCAAAAATGATTACAGACACAAAAATAGGAAAGTTAAATGACTAGTTAAGGAAAGGAAAGATAAAATCAGAACAGAAGAAGAGAAGAAAATACAAAACGACTTTGAAGGAACCATGAAACTATTATTCAAAAAGATGAAGGGAAGCCAAACTACAGAGTTTGTCAGCATGAGAAACAGCAGAGGTAAAATGCTATATGATACAGGTAAGGCTGCTGGTGTAGACAGTATCAGCGCTGAGATGCTTAAATACAGTGGCGAGTACATACCTTACAGGTTTTGCGAGTTGATAAATTTATATATCGAGATGGGAGAAGTCCCAGATGATTGGATAAAAGCGATTATCGTACCAATATACAAGAAAAAGGGAGATAAAAGCAACTGCAGTAATTACAGAGGTATCAGCTTACTTAGTACTGTAAGTAAAATATACTCAAAAATACTTATTCGTAACGTAATGAAAATTACAGAAGAAAAGATATGGGAAGTCCAAAGTGAATTTATGCCAGGAAGATCAGGTACAGATCAGATGTTTAGCTTAAGACAGATCACAGAAAAAAGCTTAAGAGTAGGAAAGAAAGTTTTCTGTGCATGTTTTGACCTAGAAAAAGCATTTGGCAAGGTAAATAGAAGTAAACTTTGGGAAGTCCTTAAAGAGCACGGAGTCAATGGATGGCTCCGACAAGCAATAAAAACAATATATACAGGTAAAGCAAGTTTAAGGGTAAATGGGAAACCGAGTGAGGCTATTCATCATATTCACGGATAAGTGTCTAAGAATGGTCTTCTTCGACGAAAAAGGCGTAGATCTCGAAACAGTGAAGGTACGTGGGTTAGCTTTCGCAGATGACAGGATTGTTATGGCAAAATCAATCCAGGACTTGAAAAGAATGTTGTATAAACTTAATACAAGCATGAAGAACATGGGCCTCAAAATTAACGTAAATAAATCAAGAATCATATTATTTGAGGGAAAAAATGAGAAAACAATGTGCAACATTGCCCTAAATGATGACAGATTAGAACAAGTTGACAAGTACGTATATCTGGGTAGCCTATTCACTAGCGACGGAAAAATAGATGGGGAGTTAGATAGGCGCATAAATAAGGGTAAGCAGGTTATCGGTAGAGCAGGGTCCATCCTAACAAATAAAAACATATCAAAAAAAGCTAAAATGGCCATGCATAATTCTATATTCGTACCGACTGTACTATACGGTGGCGAGACAGGACAGGTGAAGGACAGGAGTAAAATTGTGAACCATAACTTAGAGACGATAAAGATCTGAATCGAAATGCGTAGTTGACCAACGTCAACAAATACGCGAATATTTCCTCTTCAAGTTACTGTTTACAAAATATTATTAAACCTACAAAAACAAATATTTTACAAATATCATTATACACTTAGTAGCATTCATGTATTAAGAAGAAAACGAAGAAGCGTATCGAATGATAAAAGAAAATAAATTTATTCTTTAAACTTTTATCATTCGATTGGATTCTTTGTTTTTTCCTCAATACATGTATGCTACTGGTTTAAAATGATATTGGTAAAATATCCGTTTTCTGGATTCAAAAATCTTTTGTAACAATAACTTCAAGAGGATACAGATCTGTATCGAGACACTCCGTTAAGCAATGCCAACAAATAAACGCACATATCCTCTTTAAGTGATGGTTTACAAAATATTGTTAACGCCAAAAAAAACATACATTTTACGAACATCATTGTACAACTATTAGCAATCATGTATCGAATAGAAAACGAAGAATCATATCAAATGGAAGTTTTTCCTTTTTTCCGATTTTTTTCGCTCCACAAGGTGATCAATGCGGAGCGTAGAAAAATACTGAAAAGCTTGGGAAAGGCACGATTCCTATTGAAATTCCAAATTTGAAAAATTAAAGAAATAAGGGAAATTTGGTAGTTTAGTCCGCTATGCTGGAAGTTTTTC
>CAKNYM010044389.1:0-17226 GCA_932195095.1 Andricus curvator | reverse complement strand
GAGCCGGAGCTCTCGGGCGATGGGGTCGCCACATCCCTACGCCATTAGACGAGATTATTATTATTATTATTATTGCAAATGGGCAGGGTCATCTATGTACCATAGCACTGAGGTTATCTAATGTAACCTATTGTACTGTACCCTTGAATTTAATCCTTTTGGATAAGGCCTCTTCCGCCATATAGGCATTTATTGCCGTATAGGGGATGCCTACAAAATCATCTCACTCACATAAATCACTTCAAAAATGCTTTACTCTAAAGCTTACAAGCACATGACAGTCGCAAAGGATGTGATGTACTATCTTCTCGTGGAAACCGCACTGTCGACATCGAAGATCGCTCTAGTCGGGTGTTTCTTTAAGCGGCAATGACCCGTGAGTATTTCAACCACTATTTTCAACTATTTTTTTCTATGTTTAGGAGTTTTTTATGTTTTCCTACACATAGTTCTTTGTCAACTTTTCAGAGTGTATCATACCTTCAGCCATCTTCCAATACCTCGCGTGTTCAACCACTTAAGATGGCCGAAGCAGATAAACAGATAAACTCTTTCACTGTCTTCGCGGGCTCTTTCGGTTTAAAATGTATTTTAGAATGGATGACGTTTCTTTGAAAGTTCCAGGTATCCATGCCATAAACTTGGCAGGTTTAAAATGGTCCTTGGAATCACTAGATTTGACTCTTGCACAATCTCGTGGTTTCAAACCGTCTACTACCTCGATGAGCCATTTCCTATACATCTCATCTGAGCATATTTCGTTGAGCAGGCTGTCTTTAAATCGGCTGTCCCCAAATCTCGTGATAATGCCACCAGGTTTCACCCCGGCGACCCTAATCTCGAGGGCTGCCTCAATAGCCATTGCTTGTTCTGAGTTGAACTCCTCTTTCGGAAATCTCTCAGGTACAATAGCCAAATTGAGGTGGTTTCGAAGGGCGAGGCTATATGAGTCACTTTGATCACCAACCATGCCCTCTTAGCATCCCTGCCCTGAATAGGAGTGCTGCAATCAGACCGGGGCATTTTAGGGGTCGCGGTTGTAGTAGCATTGCTATATTTCCTTTTGTCACGGCCTTTTTTGGACCCAGCATCCTCAGCAGCTTTAGCCTCGTAGACCAGATGTTCAGGTAATGAGTAAAGATTGGCGAATGTTGACGTCAAGCCGAATTTCATTGAGGAAAACGCGTTTGACATATCTGGATCATTCACTTCTAACACCAGGTCGACGGGATGTTCAGGTCATGTTCAGAGAATGGCAAATATTAATTTCAAGCTCAATTTGCTCACGGAAAATTCGTTTGACACACCTAGATCATTCATTTACAACCTCAGGTCGACTAGATGTTCAGTTAATTATCAGAGAGTGGCAAGTATTTATTTAATGTCAAATATCCTCGAGGAAAATGGGTTCGACACACCTGAATCGTTCACTTTTAATACCAGGTCTACGACATGGTCAGGTGATTATTAAAAAGAAACAAATGTTTATTTGAAGCCAAATTTCCTGAGGAAAATGCGCTTGACTCGCTTGGATCAGTCACTTTTAACATTAGGTCGACAAAATGTTCAGGTAATGATCAGAGAGTAGCAAATGCTGATTTCAAGCTAAATTTCCTTGAGCAAAATGCGTTTGACACTTCGATTATTCACTATTAACATCAGGTCGACTAGATTTTCAGGTAATTATCAGAGAGTGGAAAATACTGATTTGAAGCCAAATTTCCTCGAGGAAAATGCGTTTGATACACCAAGATCATTTACTTCTAACATCAGGTCGACGTGGTGTTCAGTTAACGATCAGAGAGTAGAAAATATGTTCATTTGAAGCCAAATTTTGTCGAGGAAAGTCGACGTGAAACACAGAGCACTGACGAGGATGGGTTCCATCTTTTATAGAGACCACTTTGGTTACTGTGCACACAAAACCGTTATTGCAATGAAAATCTTCGTTCTTTATTTTCATTATGCTCTCTTCCATCATAACTATATACCATGCAGTTTAGCTTGCTTATTGTACACCGTAAACTTAAAATCTGAATTTTCGTTATGATACAATCAGTAAAGATTTGAAATCTATTTGGTTACATTACGACTGGTATGGCGAAACTTAAGTTTCATTTTGGTTTACCTTTACAATTAACGGTACGAAAGTTTTGGCATTACTAATTATCTACATGAAAATAAAAAGCTCAGTCTTAAAATAAATGTTCAATCCCTTTTTTATATATCATTATTGCCCTATGGGCTGACATTATTCAGTGGCGCACAAACCATGCTTTGATGTGAAGCGCTCCCTCCACCTGTCAAGGGGGTGGGTAGGTTCAAATGGTCTTTATGGTGTTGGGTAACCTGAGTGTGTGTTACATGACTTAACAGGCTATAGGTAAGTAGACTATAAGAAAATAAAGGAGAAGTTAGTAAAGAAAAATTAATCAAAATTAAATTAAATTGACTAGCTCCATTCACCAACAAAAAATGCAAACATTAATGCAATATTTTCCTATGAGTTACGGAAGAAAAACTTTGACCTTTTGACGTGATAAGTATATTTCACCTTATCATACATTACATGATAACGTAACACGGATAAAATTAATGTAATTGTATTTTATTTCTGATTATTTTTTCAAAAGTTTTGATACTCTGCGAGTCAAATCAAGCCTTTCGCGGAGTCTTGGGATCGAATTTTGAGAAAATACTCAAAAAAGATGCATCAACCTCATAACAGCTAAGAAAGAGTGCCCACTAATCTTTGCATTAAAGATGAAGAAAGCATAAAGGGGCACGACAAACCATTCGGTCTTAGAGCCAGATGGTATTATGAAATTATAGTGAAAGAAATTTTCTTCTATTCACCAGCTTCTTGCTCGAATTTTCACTTATATTTGAAATCAAAAGTGCCCATTCTGGCATAGATGTTGGAAGGACGCACTGTGCTCCTTCTAAAGTTAGGCGATTTGTCTAGCCCGAAGAACTATAGGCTGATAACTTGTGGGAATACGCTGTACAAGATTTTTACAGTTATCCTCGATTCTATGACCCTTCTGAGAATCGGTTCTGTATGCCGAAAGAACGCATCTCGAAAAATTGATTATAATTATAGAAGCTTCACTAAAGTTATCGGCAACGCCAAGAATAGAGAGTAACAGAGAGTAATGGAGAATATTATAAGCATCATTCTTTTAGTCAGTATCTATAATCTTCTTGTGGAGACAATTTTATTTTCACAGGTCTTGGAGCAGTTGGATTCTGTGACAACAATTCACCAACTCTTTTTATATAGGGTCCTGCCACATTCAGAGTTTTGCGATTTGTAAGCAGATATTTGTGATAATACTGTACTTACTTTGATCAGCAGTGGTCGAGTTTTCAGCTATATCAGAGACGTTCTCATGCATACCAAAAATCATTATATTTTTATTCCGTTTGTTTCTCTTGGCTAGTTATTCCACATATTTAGACACATTCTATGATACTTGTGATGTGATTGCGTCCATTTTGTCTTTAAGTTTTTCTATTCTGTCTTCAAAATCATTAAAATCTTCTCCCATCAGTTTTCTATGTTGTTCCAGAGTTTTGTTTATTATTTTTAGCATATCCTCGTGGCTATGTAGATTTATAGATTTTTCATGTGATGTGGGTATACTCCCTATCTACTGGTTGTTTCTCAGAGTAGCCCAGATAACAATGTGCACGCACAATGATAGCGTATTCAAATTTACTTAATTTGCTTAAATTAATTAAAGTGTCGAGCTACTTAGAAATCTCGAATGAATAATAAGCTCGATATTTTAATCAATTGAAGCGAAAGTAGTCGATTTAAATTTATGTATTCTATTTTTTAAGATTCGTAATAATAAATTAGTGTCACATAGTCACTTATTTTAGCGTATACAATATAACACTAGTATGTGGAGCAGTTCTGTTACTTAGGTTTTTGGTTTGAGGCAGGAGGGGGAAATGAAGTGCAGGTGAAGAAAATAATCGAATGAGCGAGTAAAGTAATGGGCCAAGTATGGGGTATAGGAAAGAGAAGGCTCAATGAAGATTGGAGAATGAGGGTTTGGTTGTTTGATGCGTTGGTTTGGGCGGTGTTGTGTTATGGAGTGGAGGTCTGGGGATGGAAGGAATATAGGAAAGTGGAAAGCATGCATGAGAGATTTCTGAGATGGGTAATGGGGGTTAGTTGGAGTTGCCCAGGATACATATTAAGGGAAGAACTAGGAAGGGAAAAAATGTTAACTAGACAAATTAAGAGAGCCTGGAAGTTTGAAGAGAAGCTGAAAAGGGGAGAGGGGAGCAGAATAGCACAAGTATGCTTGGACGAAGTTTGGAACAAGGAGACGAGAGGCCATTTGGGAAATTCGAAATGGGAGGAAGAAAGGAAAAAAATGAGGAGGGCTTGTGATATACAAGAAGGGGTGCTGGAGTGGGAGGACATAGAGTTAGAGCTTTTAATTAAACAAGAAGAAGAGAGATGGATAAAGATTATGGATTCGAGGTACAATAGATGGTATATGATGGTCAGGGGGTTGGCGGAACCAGAATATTTGCAAAAAATAAAAAAGGAAGACAAATGGAATAGGGTGGTACGGTTGAGAATGGGAGAAGGAGTGAGATCTTGTAGATATTGGATGGATGAAGAGGAGAATTTGTGCAGAGTATGTGGATACGAAATGGAGTCATGGGCACATGTGCTAGAGAGGTGTACAGGAGAGGAAGATGGACAGTTGAGCGTGGATGAGTGTGTAAGATGGATTTTGGATGGAAATGGACAGGGAGTGACGTGGATGAAAAAACTGGAAGAAGTAAGAGAAAGCAAGGGAGCAGGGCAGAGCCAAACGGGTAATCCTGTCTAAAGGAAAGTAACTAGCAAAAATTAAAAAATTTTAAATCGGTGAAAATGTATTTGATGGTAAGAGAAAATGGAAGCCCTGGAAGATCGCTCATTTTTAGAAGTTTAAGAACCAATAGTATTAATAGTATTGTTATTTTAAGTAAGACGAAACATTAGAATATAATCAGCGGTTAAGTTAGGTTAAGGATGAAATGTAAATATGTACAGGGAGCGGAGGCCCTCAAACCCGTAAAAGGGAGAGATTAAATATACATACATTAGTAATTTTTTATATCATATAATACAGAAAATAAATCCTTTTAAATCCTGGGTGACCTTGAAAATATAATTTTTTCAAATATAATTAGAACATTTTGATTACAATAATCAAATACCACTTTTCCACCTAATATCGATTTCCAAAACGGCAGGATGTGGCAAAGTTGCCTTTTATTATTTGAAGGAAAAAGGCGTGATTACATTTTAGAAAATTATATCTTCAGAGTACTCTGAAGTTTAAAGGAATTTTATTTTTATGTATTATATTGTATAAAAGCTTCCTATAGTTATTATATATTTACAAGAAGTTGATAATGCAGACTACTTTTGATTAAAAATCATACAAAAATATAATACAATAATTTAAATGGACAAAATTCGCTTAAATCGGTTAAAATGTCGAATTCATTATAAGCTCGATATTTTAATCAATTTAAGCAAATCTAGTCGATTTATGTATTCTATTTTTTATGATTTTTAATAATAAAGTACTCTTGCGTAGTCACTTATATATATTATCGTAGCGATACAATATAGCTTTAGTAAGCTTTTATATAATAAATTACATAAAAGTAATACAATCTCGTTTGAAAACCCGGGGCACAGTGAAGATATAAAATTTTGGTTCAAATGTCATTAGAACTTTGTGATTTCAATAAAAAGACAACTTTTGCACCTCTCAAAATCGGTAGGGGGTAGAAACGTTGTCTTTTATTATTAGAATCAAAAAGTTCGAATTACATTTCAACAAAAATTGGATATCTTCACGGTGCGCTGGTCTTTTGATTATGCACTTACGAACTAAACATTATTTTAATCTGAACTTTGGTTTGTATAAAGCTTTTCAGGCACGACGACTTAACATATTTTTTGGTGGTTATTATAACGCACTACGAATTGAATAATATCGTTAATTACAACTTTTTGTATACACATTTTTTAGCACGAAGATTTAGCCACGGGAGCAGGAACAGAGTGGACCTTTTAATCGAGGGAAAAATTCCCGGTTGACAAAAATTTTTCCCGGTCATTGAATTTTAGATTCGCACTAGTACAGCTAACCATTTTTTCATTTGAATTCATCAAAACTCAACTACAAATTAAAACACTTAAAAGTTTCAATTGAATAATTTTAAATTAAATTTCGCTAGACTGCAAAATAAATGTTTGTTAACATTTATAAATTGTACAGTTCAAAGATTCAAAAAATATAAATCTACGCTATCATTTTCAATGCTCTAAATTGAAGAATGAATCAGAAAATTTGTAAATTTTCAAAACTATATCATGTTAAGCAATCTTAAGTTAGAAACATTAAAAATTGAAAGATTACAATTTTTGTGAAGTTGAACACTTTTCAAGTTAGAAGTAAAATTATTTTAATTTTAAGTCGTTACAAATTAATAATTAATTAATTGTTATTCATACATCAATTTTTTTTTGTATTTGTTTAAAATTTTCTCTTACTTTTTTTTTATTCAGAATAAAAAATCACTTCAAACTTCCTCAGGAATTATAATAACATTTTTTTATTATTTAGAAACCTTTCAAAATACTAAAAAAGCTTCAAAATTTTATTTTAAAATCTTCAGAAGTCTGCAGTTTATGTTTCACTTTTGGGATCTTTTCAAATTTTAAATTATTTTTGAAATTTTTTGAACATTTGTAAATATCTTTTTAAATTATTTGATTTTTTCCTATGACTTTTAATAAATCCTGTAAAATTAAAAAAAATCCTTAAAATCTTCCAGATTATTGTTGAAAAATGTTTTTTTTAATCTTTTTACAAAGATTGTTAAAATTAGTTTTTCGAAATGCTTAAAGACTCAAAATTCTATTTTGTAATCCTAAAAAATATATATTTTGTTTTGAATCCTTTGAAATCTTTTCAACTTTAAAATTAAGTTTTAATTTTTTTCAAAATTTATAAATATCTACTTAACCTACTAGAACGTGTTCCAACTAAATAATTATTTAACTATTATATACATAAAAAATCACACCCTAATTATGATTCACCGTCCCCAAGGGAACCATCTTCATCAGACAGGTTGCTGTTTTCACCCCGATCCTTCTGTGATTCCAGAGCTTCGATTCGTTCCATTAAATCCTCCTCATTCCCTTCCAGTGCCGCTTGAGTTTTTTGAAAGATCTTCATATGACGGCACCGTTGTTTAGTAATCCGCAAAACTTCTAGCATTTCAGTCTTGAAGTGTAATTTATCCTCCGGTTCTTTCAATTGGGAACACTTGTGAGTTGAAAAGTGGAACAGTTAAACTTTCAATTAAAAAAATTAATTTCTAACAACAACAAAAAAAACGAATTTGCACCAAAATCGTTAAATTTGCAATCAAGAAGATGACTTTTCAAGTAAATGATAAATCCTCAACCCAAAAAATTAATTCTTAACAAATTAGTTCAATTTTGAATCAAGTGGTTGAATCATAAAAAAGATGAATTTTCAACCAAACAGTTGAATTTTTAACCAAAAAGATGAATTTTCAACGAAGAAGATTAACTGTCAACCATGAAGCATAATTAAAATTTTTTAAACAAAAACTTATTTGTAGACTAAAAAAGAAACGAATTTTCAACACAAAAAGGCGATTTATTAACAAAATGCATTAATTTCCAACTAAATAGTTAAATCATAAAAAATATAGATTAATTTTCAACCAAAGAGTTGCATTTTTAACCAAAAAAAAGTTGAATTTCTACCAAAATAGATCAATTTTCAACCAAGTATTTGCTACAAAAAAATTTACTTTTCACCTAAATAATGAATCTTCTACCCAAAAAATGAGTTTTTAACTTAGTTAATTTTTCAATCCAAAAAGACGAATATTTTCTATAAAACAAACGTAAACATAATAAGGTTAATATATATACATATATAATATATATGTGTATATATGTAATATATAAACTTAAAAAAAAAGTTAAACAACCACCGCAGGGTCCCACTAAGAGCAACTGCCATCCAATAAATGTCAATAGCCCCCAGTAGCACCGCGGTAAATCACACCCACGGCCACGTCTCACAACCGTGAGATAGGTGGTCATAGGCAACGACGAAATCACAACGACAGCCCGGCGAAACCCTCGTGTGTCTTGAGGTCACGAAGCGACTCAAGGATGACAGCTTTCTGCATCCATCTCGCAAGTGCCTTGGGATATTTTTGGCACTTGGGTATGGCTTTAAGGTTACGAACCAGTGATAGTTTCGCACCTCCGAGAGCACCTATCGCAATGACAATTACTTGTACCGAATATTTTGGGTACATTCATTGTAACTCTCTTTTAAGGTCTTGATACCTCTCCTCTTTTTCTTTCTCCTTTGCAGTGATGTTGTATTCGGACGGAGCCGAGAATTCGATCACGAATATAGTTCGTTTCTCGAAGTCTTGGAGAACAATGTCAGGCCTCGAGTGCGCAACGGAGACTGCTGCCCGAAAATCGTAGTTCCAGAAAATTTGGCACTTCTCGTTTCGGACAATCGACTCTATCTCCCTTGGTGCGTTCGGCAGGGCAGGGGCACGGCCACCACCGTAAGAGCGACAAAGATCGTAATAAAGCACTCTTAGGGCCGCATTATGTCTGTAGATATACGTCGTTCCCGCGTGAGTCGGACACCCTGATAGTATGTGTTCTAGGTACTCAGCGTGTGCATGACACGCTCTGCACCTATCACTGGGAACTTCTTGACATAAAATGCGCTCACGGTATCCTAAGGTGGAAATGACACCGTCCTGGCATGCGAAAATAAAACCCTCTGTACCTGAATTAAGCCCTGATGATTTGAGGAAAGCAAAAGTTTGCTCCTTCGACAAGGACTGTTTTTCTACATTTCTGTGAAAGTTTCCGTGCATTTTCTTGTCGAGTAGCTCTTGGTGAAAATTTTCAACCTCTGCTTTCTTCACTTTAGTTTTTAGAAGTGACGCATCTAGATGAAGTAATGCATTCTCCTCACTTCTGATGTTAAAATTCAGAACAAGGGTCTCGGCCACTTGCTCCGCGGCTTTGTAAAGGAACGCTCCTTCACCAATCATCTCGTGGTTCCTGACCATCTTTAGGAGAGGATCTCTGCCATTCGCAACGATGTGAGCTGTACTTAGAACCATCCGGTTATGAAGACACTGGAGATTCAGAAGTCCGCGTCCGCCTTGACGGCGTGAAATATATAATCGCGGAACTGACGAATTGATATGCAAGCTTTTATGCATATGCATGATCTTACGTGTAATGACATCAAGGGCCTTAAGCTCGTTCTTCGTCCATGGAACTACCCTAAACGAGTAGAGTAGAACCGGGACGGCAAGCATGTTATTCGCAGCTACCTTGCTCAACGCCGACAGATAGGAAGACCAAATCTGTCGAACAAAATGCTTGTATCTTCTTCGGAGAGATTCCTTCACTGATGTTACGTCCTGAATGCGGTTTTGAGGCACGCCCAGGTATGTATAGGTCTCTCCAGTATTAAGATGTCTGATAACACTTATATCTACTAGCTCAGGGTCCTTGGGGACGCCAGTAATCTTTCCTTTCTTCAGATGAATTGTGGCACACTTGTCCAGGCCAAAGTCCATCCCAATCTCTCCTGTGTAGTTCTTGACAATATTTATAGCAGTTTGAAGTTTGCTTTTACCATAGGCATAGATCTTCAGGTCATCCATATAAAATACATGAGTGACCTTATTCTCACGCTGATTAGTGTCGCCACAGAGGTATTAGGAGAATTTCGTAGTGCGAGAGATAGAGGTAGAAGTGTGATGCAAAAAAGCAAAGGGCTCATGGTATCACCTTGAAAGACGCCACTCTGGAAGGTGACGTTGTTCGTTGTCACACGATAATTTCTAGATGAGATAGTAAGTCTAGTTTTCCAAAGAGGCATAAATCTCTCTATGCATCTCACTATGTTTGGATGTACCTTCAAGCTTTCCAACAGACAGATGATAAGTCTATGAGAGGTTGAATCGAAAGCTTTCCGTTAGTCAATCCAGGCCATTGACATGACGCGCTGATGGGCTGCAGCGTCTTTACAGATACACCTGTCAATTAGCAGGTTCTCTCGACAGCCTGCTACACCTTTTTTCGAGCCACGTTGTTCGTACATCTCTCGGCATACAGGCTCAATTCGTCGAACAATCCTGCTGTTGAGGACAGCTGTAAAGATCTTATACAGCGTGTTCAAACAAGTTATTGGCCTGTAATTCTCTGGGTTGGACAAGTTGCCTTTTTTTGGCAGGAGTATAGTACGTCCTAACACCAGCCACTGCGGAATGGGCGTCTCCGACTTTAAATATGAGGTTAATATGCGGGCAAACTGTTGGTGTGTAAAAGTAAACTTCTTCCATCAAAAGTTCTTGATACAATCTGGTCCGGCAGTGGAAAAGTTCTTCGTGCCTCTAAGTGCTTTTTTCACCTCTTCGGCAGTGATTGATGGACATTCCTCCTCAGATTTTATGAGGTTGTCGCAAAACTCCTTGAAGCGGATGATATTGTCAGTATCTTCTTTCAACTCTAGTGTTTTCGGGATCTTGTACACCTCTCTCCAAAAAGTCTCTACCTCCTTGGGCTTGGGTGGATTTTTTACAGAAACAGGTAGATCGATGAAGAGGCGCGATGCGTCAGCGAGAAACTGTTGATTCTCCCTGATCCATCTCTCCCTCTTCTGTATTCTCCTCCTTGCGTCAGATAACAGCCGTATTTTGTCAACAGTATGCTGCTTGATTATCAGCAGCTTTGAGTTGTTTAGTGTGTGATTCAAGATCCTTAGTTCTTGGGCGAACTTTCGAACCCTTTCCGTAAACGGTCTACTAGATGTTATGTAGTCAATCACACATTGAACACGGGACGCATTCTGTCTTGCCCATCCAATCTCCTTCTTCATTTGATGCAAGCGTCTTTTGGTCTTTGGATCCATCGTCGGATGGATATATTTATATATTATATATATATATATATATATATATATATATATATATGACTCTAGGATACCGGGCACCCTCTCAGAGTATCAGCCTTATCCTTGCAAGCGGGGCTCTACAGGATGGACTAACCCTTTCCCTAGCTGCTCGTGGGAATAACAATGAAACCAACAAAACACCAAAATGTTGTAGATGCGGTTCAAGACAATCAAACGCGCAGAGCACCCGACAATAGGTCGGCAAACAATGCCGATCAGCCTAGAGTTCGGGGTGCTGAAAATAATTTAGATGGAAACACGACGACGAACGGGCGAAACACTCACATTGAGTGGACGGATCGACTCAGGGATGACGTGCTAGACTGCTACGATGCACAGTGGGGCGAAATGGAAAAACGATGTTCAAAATAATCTGTAGCTCGCAATTCTTCATCGATTTTCAACTTTTTTTTTCAAAAAATTCAGCATTAAATTCTTAAGAAACATGTCGAGGCCGATTTTTTATTTTTTTTTTTTTAATTTATATAGAACTGCAAATATCGAAAAAAATGTTGATTTCCAAATTTTTTTTGTTTAATTCTCTGTAAAATTTTTTTTTAGTAGCATCAGGCCTCAGGTTTGATGCGCAAGGGTCAATGAAAGAAAAGAATTTGTTGTTATGTCAAGTTATTTGTTATAAACAAATATTTGCAACAAATAGCCAGTATGATGGATTATGTTTTTGTGAAGTATATTTATGCATCGAAATCGCTCGTTCTGAGCAACGAGGTGACATGTGATCATGAAAATGTGATGTCCGATATCATTTGTTAACTTTAACAACAAATAATATAAACAAATGCATGATTTGAACAGTTTTAGGCAGAAACAAACCGTATTTTCTTCCGATTGTCCTCGAATCTCATTGCCAGTGATACACATTGATGTATTATTGTCACCTAAAATAATTTGTTTAATTTATCAACAATTATTATAAACAAATGCATGATCTGAACAGTTTTAGGCAGAAACAAACCGAATTTTCTCCCGATTGCCCTCAAATCTCATTGCCTGTGATACACATTGATGTATTTTTGTCATCTGAAATAATTTGTTGATATTATCAACAATTATTATAAACAAATGCATGATCTAAACAGTTTTAGGCAGAAACAAACCGAATTTTCTTTCGATTATCTTCGATTCTCATTGCCTGTGATGCAAATTGATATATTTTTGTCATCCGATATCATTTTTTAACTTTATCAACAAATAATATAAACAATTGCATGAGCAAAAAACGCAAATGAAGACCACGAGATTAAGAATCCAGCTAGAATTTCGGAAAGAGATGGGTTTAATTATCGACATACCCAAGCTTGGAGCAGGAACATCAAATGATGGGAATAATACTGCTCGAAAATTTTTTCAAGATCCTGAATCAACAGCAAAGATCACAGGTGTTGATGTTCGCTTGATCGAGCGATTTAGCATAATTTTGCAGGTTCTTTCTTGTGGTTAAAAAAATCGATTCAGAGAAATTCGAAAACTATGCTCTCGAAACTGCACGAATGTATGTAAAATTGTATAAATGGTATTATATGCCATCATCTGTTCACAAAATTCTTTTGCACGGCGCGGAGATAATCAAATCGTTCAGCATTCCCATCGGCCTCTTATTTGAAGAAGCTCAAGAAGCCCGTAATAAAGATTTTAAACGATTCCGCGAATTCAATACTCGTAAGTGCAGTCGGTTAGCAACTAATACTGATCTATTGCATAAATTTCTCATCTCATCTGATGCATACTTGTCACATCTAAGAGGAAGCTGGAGACATATAGATAGTGATTTTCATCCTAAAGCTCTTGAGCTCTTGATTCTAGAATAAATCGTTCTTGAAATGAGGACTGGAATTATGAAATGTCCATAATAGGAATTTGTTCAAATGATTCGTTCATAAAAATGTTGAATGACATTTTGAGTCAAAAAAATAGCAATGAGCATCGCAGGCAATGAGATTTGAAGGCAATCGGAAGAAAATTCGGTTCGTTTCTGCCTAAAACTATTCAAATCATGCAATTGTTTATATTATTTGTTGATAAAGTTAAAAAATGATATCGGATGACAAAAATATATCAATTTGCATCACAGGCAATGAGATTCGAAGATAATCGAAAGAAAATTCGGTTTGTTTCTGCCTAAAACTGTTTAGATCATGCATTTGTTTATAATAATTGTTGATAATATCAACAAATTATTTCAGATGACAAAAATACATCAATGTGTATCACAGGCAATGAGATTTGAGGGCAATCGGGAGAAAATTCGGTTTGTTTCTGCCTAAAACTGTTCAGATCATGCATTTGTTTATAATAATTGTTGATAAATTAAACAAATTATTTTAGGTGACAATAATACATCAATGTGTATCACTGGCAATGAGATTCGAGGACAATCGGAAGAAAATACGGTTTGTTTCTGCCTAAAACTGTTCAAATCATGCATTTGTTTATATTATTTGTTGTTAAAGTTAACAAATGATATCGGACATCACATTTTCATGATCAAATGTCACCTCGTTGCTCAGAACGAGCGATTTCGATGCATAAATATACTTCACAAAAACATAATCCATCATACTGGCTATTTGTTGCAAATATTTGTTTATAACAAATAACTTGACATAACAACAAATTATTTTCTTTCACTGACCCTTGCGCATCAAACCTGAGGCCTGATGCTACTAAAAAAAAATTTTACAGAGAATTAAACAAAAAAAATTTGAAAATCAACATTTTTTTCGATATTTGCAGTTCTATATAAATTTAAAAAAAAAAAAATTAAAAAATCGGCCTCGACATGTTTCTTAAGAATTTAATGCTGAATTTTTTGAAAAAAAAAAGTTGAAAATCGATGAAGAATTGCGAGCTACAGATTATTTTGAACATCGTTTTTCCATTTCGCCCCACTGTGCGATGCCAGCATTATCCCTGTTCGCGGAGGCTTTATAGCGCGTATGCAAACTCTGTGGTGCCAGAAACACCCAGAGCTTCAGCACGTTTCGCATAAGTCTTTGCGAAATCAAGCCGACTACCTCCGGAAAAATGGATATGTACGCGGAGCGCTTCCCCAACCGCTGCTTTATCAAGCTGCAGACGAAGATAAGGAAGCCACATTGAGACCAACCGTAGATTGTTGAAAAAATACGGCTGTTATCTGACGCAAGGAGGAGAAAACAGAAGAGGGAGAGATGGATCAGGTAGAATCAACAGTTTCTCTCTGACCTATCGCGCCTTTTCAGCGATCTACCTGTTTCTGTAAAAAATCCACCCAAGCCCAAGGAGGTAGAGACTTTTTGGAGAGAGGTGTACAAGATCCCGAAAACACTAGAGTTGAAAGAAGATACTGACAATATAATCCGCTTCAAGGAGTTTTGCGACAACCTCATAAAATCTGAGGAGGAATGCCCATCAATCACTGCCGAAGAGGTGAAAAAAGGACTTAGAGGCATGAAGAATTTTTCCGCTGCTGGACCAGATTGTATCAAGAACTTTTGGTGGAAGAAGTTTACTTTTACACACCAACATTTGGCCCGCATATTCACGTCATATTTAAAGTGGGAGACGCCCATTCCGCAGTGGCTGGTGTTAGGGCGCACTATACTCCTGCCAAAAAAAGGCAACTTGTCCAACCCAGAGAATTACAGGCCGATAAATTGTTTGAACACGCTGTATAAGATCTTTGCAGCTGTCCTCAACAACAGGATTGTTCGACGAATTGAGCCTGTATGGCGAGAGATGTACGTACAACGTGGCTCGGAAAAAGGTGTAGCAGGCTGTCGAATGAACCTGCTAATTGACAGGTGTATCTGTAAAGACGCTGCAGCCCATCGGCGCGTACTGTCAATGGCCTGGATTGACTACCGGAAAGCTTTCGATTCAACCTCTCATAGACTTAGCATCTGTCTGTTGGAAAGCTTGAAGGTACATCCACACATAGTGAGATGCATAGAGAGATTGATGCCTCTTTGGAAAAGTAGATTTACTATCTCATCTAGAAATTATCGTGTGACATCGAACAACGTCACCTTCCAGAGGGGCGTCTTTCAAGGTGATCTAGAAATTATCGTGTGACATCGAACAACGTCACCTTCCAGAGGGGCGTCTTTCAAGGTGATATCACGAGCCCTTTGCTTTTTTGCAACACACTTCTGCCTCTATCTCTCGCACTACGAAATTCTCCTGGATATCTCTGTGGCGACACTAATCAGCGCGAGCATAAGGTCAATCATGTATTTTATATGGATGACCTGAAGATCTTGACCTGAAGCCTCTGATAAAAGCAAACTTCAAACTGCTAGAAATATTGTGAAGAACTACACAGGAGAGATTGGGATGGACTTTGGCCTGGACAAGTGTGCCAAAATTCATCTGAAGAAAGGAAAGTTTACTGGCGTCCCCAAGGACCCTAAGCTGGTAGATATAAGTGTTATCAGACATCTTAATACTGGAGAGACCTATACATACCTGGGCGTGCCTCAAAACCGCATTCAGGACGTAACATCAGTGAAGGAATCTCTCCGAAGAAGATACAAGCATCTTATTCGACAGATTTGGTCTTCCTATCTGTCGGCGTTGAACAAGGTAGCTAAGACTAACATGCCTTCCGTCCCGGTTCTACTTTACTCGTTTGGGTTGGTTCAATGGACGAAGAATGAGCTTAAGGCCCTTGATGTCATTACACGTAAGATCATGCATACGCATAAAAGCTTGCATATCAATTCGTCAGTTCCGCGATTATATATTTCACGCCGTCAAGGCGGACGCGGACTTCTGAATCTCCAGTGTCTTCATAACCGGATTGTTCTAAGTACAGCTTACGTCGTTGCGAATGGCAGAGATCCTCTCTTAAAGACGGTTAGGAAGCACGAGATGATTGGCGATGGAGCGTTCCTTTACAAAGCCGTGGAGCAAGCGGTCGAGACCCTTGGGCTGAATTTTACCATCAGAAGTGAGGAAAGTGCATTACTTCATCTAGATGCTTCATTTCTAAAAACCAAAGTAAAGAAAGCAGAGGTTGAAAATTTTCACCAACAGCTACTCGACAAGAAATTGCACGGAAACTTCCACAGAAATGTAGAAAAACAGTCCTTGTCGAAGGAGCAAACTTTTGCTTTCCTCAAATCATCAGGGCTTAATTCAGGTACAGAGGGTTTTATTTTCGCATGCCAGGACGCTGTCATTTCCACCTTAGCATACCGTGAGCGCATTCTATGTCAAGATGTTCCCAGTGATAGGTGCAGAGCGTGTCATGCACACGCTGAGTTCCTAGAACACATACTATCAGGGTGTCCAACCCACGCGGGAACGACGTATATCTACAGACATAATGCGGCCCTAAGAGTGCTTTATTACCATCTTTGTCGCTGTTACGGTTTTGGCCGCGACCCTGCCCTGCCGAACGCTCCAAGGGAGATAGAGTCGATTGTCCGAAACGAGAAGTGCCAAATTTTCTGGAACTACGATTTTCGGGCAGCAGTCTCCGTTGCGCACTCGAGGCCTGACATTGTTCTCCAAGAATTCGAGAAACGAACTATATTCGTGATCGAATTCTCGGCTCCGTCCGAATGCAATATCACTACAAAGGAGAAAGAAAAAGAGGAGAGGTATCAAGACCTTAAAAGAGAGCTACAACGACTGTACCCAAAATATTCGGTACAAGTAATTGTCCTTGTGATAGGTGCTCTCGGAGGTGCGAAACTATCACTGGTTCGTAACCTTAAAGCCATACTCGCGTGCCAAAAATATGCCAAGGCACTTGCGAGATGGATGCAGAAATAGGCCATAGGTGTGATTTACCGCGGTGCTACTGGGGGCTATTGACATTTTTTTGAATGGCAGTTGCTCTTAGTGGGACCCTGCGGTGGTTGTTTAACTTTTTTTTAAATTATATATATATATATATATATATATATATATATATATATAAGTTTGTCATAAGGACAACCGCAGGATTTCGCCGGGAGCGGGTGCTAATCTGAAAAATTGCACCCGCTTCCAGCGAAATCGCGGTAAAATTTCAGCTGTAACCACGTGTCACGACCGTGAGATAGGTGGTTACAGTCTGCGACGAACTCAATACGATGGTCCGGCAAAAATCTCGTGCACCCTGAGGACACGGAGCGACCCAAGGACGACCGCCTTC
>CAKNYM010044388.1:47583-58901 GCA_932195095.1 Andricus curvator | reverse complement strand
TTCCACGTAGCCAATTGTGAGTTGCTGACTACCTCTTCTTGACTTCCTGCCCCACTCGCGCAGAAAAATATCCACGTCGTACAAGGAAAGCCGCTAGTCACTATCTTACTCGACGTCGTAAGTTTACGCTTGAACACAAACACTTATCTATTTAACAATGAAGTTTCATAGAGATTTGCTGGTCTATGTCCTTGTGTACATGTATGCTATAGAACAAATAGCGGTATCTAAAAAATTATATCAGCATACGCTCGCTCATGGTTTAAACAAATGTTCTAGAAAACAGATCTTTATTCTTTCAATTTTATCTCTCCCAACGCTTCATTATTGCATAAATTAATATGATGAATTCATGTGATATCGTTTATTGATTTTTTTATATTGAACGAAATATAAATTTTGTATAAACTATTTTAATTTTACGTGAACTACGTTTTGATTGTGGGAAAAATATTTTAAAAGTAAAGAAATCTTTAGAATGTAATTAGATTTGAAGTGACACAGTATGAACACGTATCGTTTTTGTCAACTCACAATACATATAGTGGGTTTTTACGCCGGGTTGCTTCTCTATGTTTTCGTGGAAAAATATTGTATGTTTTTGCGATGACGGTCGTTTTGTCAAAGAAAATGCTATGTTTCTTTATATGTTGGGTTACCGCTCTCCCGGTTTCTCAAATGTAGACTTTTCCACAAGAGCAAGGTATTTTATATACTTCTGGATCACTGAGAGGTTCCTTTTTATGATTAGGGTTGTTTAGAGGTTTTGTAATTCCTTTTGTAATTTATCTTGATCTGTTATGGAGACAGCTCTACATACAAAGGAGTTGATGACCGATTGCTTTTGAGAAGGTTGGTAGTGGAATGAAGCCATGATTTTGTTGTCTTAGTCTTCTTTATTCATTACTGCTGTCGTGCTGCCTTTGTCTGCGGGTTATATTATGATGTCTTTATTCCGATTGAATTCTTTAATTGCTGTTTTTTCTTGTCTTCTTAAGGTTGAATAGGGAAGTTGCGCTTGTCGTAAGATGTTGGCCTTCCTACGCCGTATGTCATTCGCTTTTTTGGTGGGAGGGTATATATTGTGGACTTCGAAATACTGATGATTTCTTCTTTCAAAATTTTGGAGGGAATTACTGCAAAATTATGTCCTTCAGATAAGGCTGAAATTATTTAATTGCTGAGAGGCTGGTTAGAGATGCTAGTTAGTGTTAGTGTAGTAGTGGTAGTGTAGTGATTAGCGTCAGTAGTGTGTGCCTTACTGGAAGTAATTTGTAAAACTTTATATTTGTTTTCGAGTGGAAAAATCTTTAATCCGTTGGAAATGGTCATATTGTGTGCGATCCAATGTAGACCAAATGTCAAATCTGAGGGTATTTGATAGGTCAAGATGAAGTTTTAGTAGTTTTTTGAAGGTAATATGCAATACAAATTTGGTATGATGTATTATTTCTTTCAGGAGAAGCAAACATTTTTATGTAGAATTGATTTGGATTCAGCTGTTCCCAAATGGTTTTCCATTCGTTGGAATTTTGGGACGATGTTGTTGTCCCTGCATCGTTTCAAGAAAGCTAAAGATTTTAATAGCTTAGCTTGAGAAGACAGGAGCTTACTAAAAGTGTTAGCCTCAGTAAGAAAACTTTCCCTGTAGAGATCTTTCATAAGAAGGATATTAACGCACGCAACGAATCTCCTATTTATAGTTCCGCAGAAATTTCTATTTTACAGGTGGACATTTTTTTAAGATTGCTTAGCAATTATGTAATATTTATCTGTGCCCTTCATCCAAATCTAGATAGTATGTTTTGGTCTTCATTTCATGGTGTAAAAAAATGTTCGGAAACAATTTACCGGATTCGGCGATGAGTTGAACCCAAGATTCCGAACCAATGATTTTTCTAGAAAAACCTTGGACTTTGAAGCTACAAACTTACTACATACATACTACATACTACAGAATTACCATAACTTTTTAGGATAAAACTAAGAGACGATAGTTGCAAACAATAAGTCATGCGCAGAAAGTAGTATTACTCGATTGAGTTCTATGGCTAATTGTAAAGAAAAATGTTTAGGTTCAACTCGATTCACTTAATATGTAAAATTCCGAATAAAGTTTACGAAAACGTTTTTTTTCTTATGAGAAATACGTGTTAAACCTCATCAGGCTTGCGGAACATCCAAATGTAATTTTTTCAATAAAAGGACGCATTTTTTATATTCGAGCAAATTTTGGGACGATATGAATGAAGTACGGAAAAGGCGATTTTGTAACATTTTCGTCTTTATTCAAACAATAGGAAGGTAATCGTGATACTTGTAAACAGGCTACGTCACATCTACCAAGGTAAATGTCGGACCTTTGATTTTTTTAAACTACGTATACTTATGTTTTTTGACGCGCCGATTACGAATATGATTGTAAAATTGGCGCAAATTTGATTTTTGTGGGAAAAACCATGAAAAACGTATATCAAAATGCACATTTTATGTTATATTAATTTTAAGGCTATGAGTAACAGTTTTCGGGATATTCGAAGTGGGATATGAAAAAGGACAAACATTTCATATTTCCAGTAAACGTTGGAAATGATAACCTATGTGATCTACACTAATTGTGTAGCCAGTCAAAAAAGTGCCTTCATACCCCCCCTACCGCCCTTCCTGAGAATTTGATATCTTGAATTTATGCCAAGAAAATTTCAGAAATCTTGTCGCGTTCCCCAAATATGAGTGAAAATGTTGAATTGTGTCTGCGTTGGGTTTAGATCAGCCGCTGCTGCCCGGATCGCTGCCAGCCGAATCAGACGATTTGAAAAATTGCAACATGTCGATAGATTGTTTTCGCATTTTCCTTAGTCATAGCATGAGTTGAACTCGAGTTAGAAAATTCGAGAAATTCTTGATGGATAAAAATTGTTCAATCTGTCAGTTACTAGTGCACTGAAAATTCATGAATGTCTATTTTGTTTCTACAAAATAGTGCTGTCCCATCTGATGTCGTGGTGGTAAAAATGTCGAATAAACACACTGTTGACGGTGCACTCTCCTATACAAGGCGGGATCCCCATTGGTTGAGTCCTCGTACAAACCCGCAGAACTTTCAAGGATATGCAGTTTTTATACATATGTGCATAGGCTCTTGTTTTACTTCTAGTTTCCTCATGCCGAAAGAACCGATTGCCGGTCATAAGCCTGCACATGAAGTTTCAGTAAGTTGAGCTAGAGTTATGGATAATGGCGGTGAAAAACAATGGAGCATTCCACCTTTACAATCCTGCTGCCCACCTGCATATCGGGTTGCAAAAGACTGCATGTTTGCAACAATACCAGAAACTACAAAGATTTTTTGGGCAATGTTGAAACTAAAAAAATCCACTTGAGTTTGTTAGCCTGCCCCTTGATAAACTTCGTGCCACAGGAGAAAGCTTCGAAACCCCTCAGCATGAATAGCAAGGGGAACAAGTACACCAATACATTCCTTAACGATATTTATACATTCTTTATTTAAAACAAAAATTTCACTATTATATTTCGTCCATTCGCCGCCTTGAAGCTTATCACATATTCTAAGTGTGTTAATTCTAATTCTAATTACATAATCTCGTATATTTCTGTAAATGTACAAAGGAGGAGTACCAATGAGGGCATTTTTTGGCCTCCAACTGACTGGGCTCAAATTACGTAAAATTGTTCTTTTGAATGTGACTCACAAACTTCGGCAACGATTTTCCGAATGAGTGTTTCGTTAAGGAGAAAACACGGCCTTCATGATAGCATTTTACATCGAATTTCGAGCAGCACGACAGATAATTTAACATTTGCCCCGTTATAAATTTACCTTATTCAGCAAACTTGCTCAAACACAGTGTATGTATATGATGTATAAAATATAGAAAAAGCGATTATTCTAGGCATTTGTCTGCGCATTGAAATTCAGCAATATATTCCACCATATAACGATCATTAAGAAAGATGTGAATTTAAATGTATGTTTCTGATGCTTTCTCTGCTTAAATTTGCAAGAAATAGTGATTTTGTTATATTTGAACATCAAGAGATGTAAAATAATTAGAAAAAAAGGAAATTTATACTGCCGCCCAAAGTAAAAAGATACATAAGTGAGCAATTTCCATTGCCAGGTTTAAGAGAAAAACCCTAAACCGCAAAGTCACTTACGTATCTTTTTACCTTGGACGGCAGTATACTTTCGCACGTGTTTTTTATATTTTCCCATGCCTCTTTCTATTTTCCTATGCTATTACATATTTCCCACGCGCCATCCTTTTTTCCTACACTATTTTATATTTTTCCACGCCCCTTTCTTTTTTCCCACGCTATTTCGTATTTTTTCACGCTGTTTGCTTCCTCATCGGGGAAGCTTTGTGATGGTAACATTTTCCAACATTTTTGAACGATGTTAGGCGTGAAGAGTGCATTGGGGATTGCTATCCCAAAATCGTAGTTCCAGAAAATTTGGCACTTCTTGCTCTGGACAATTGATTCTATCTCCCTCGAAGCCTTTGGCAGGGCAATATTATGTCTGTAGAGATACATCGTTCCCGCGTGAGTGGGTCGCCTGGAGAGTATGTGTTCTAGGTTACGGTATACTAGGATGAAAAATACACCATCCTCGCATGCGAAAATTAAAACCTTTCGTAGCGGCATTAAGTACTGATGATCTGAGGAAAGCAAAAGTTTGCTTCAGCGAAAAGGAGTGACGTGCTACATTTCTGTGAAAGTTTCCGTGTACTTTCTAGTCGAATAGCTGTTGGCGTAATTTATTAACCTCTGCTTTCTTTACTTCGGCCTTTAGAAGTGAGGCATCTAAACAGAGTAATGCAATTACGTCACTTCTGATGTTGGCGTGGGATGTTCGTTCACAGAACGGACAAATTGGTAATGGGACACATGACAATATCATGGCCGTAAGCTGTTTCTTAGCCTATAAAACCACCCCAAGCGAGTAGAGTAGAATCAAGACGGCAAGCATGATCAACGCTGATACCTTTTTCAAAACCGACATAATAAAAGACCAAATCTGTCGAAGAAGATTTCTTATCTGCTTCTCAGAGACTCCCTCATTGATGTTACGTACTGATTGCGGCTCTAAGGCACTTCCAGGTATGTATAGGTCTCTCCAGTGTCAATGTGTCTGATAACACTCCCAGATGAGATAGTAAGTCTAGTTTTCGAGAGGGACATCAATCTCTCTATGCATCTCATTATGTGTGGATGAGCCTTGACGCTTTCCAACAGAGACACAATAAGTCTATTATAGGTTGAATCAAAAGGTTTCGGGAAATCTATCCTGGCCATCGACAGGACGTCCTGGTGACCTGCTGCGTCTTCGCAGGCGCAGCTGTCAATCAGAATGTTCTTCCGGCAGCCTGCTGTAAAGGCCCTATACGGCGTGTTCAAACAAGTTACTGGCCTGCAGTTTTCTCGGTTGGACAAGTCGCATTTCTTCGGTAGACTACAGCTTTCATAAGAAATGTCTTCGTCCAAAATGTGTCGACGGAATGTTAAAGTGGAAATCACACCTTGACACGCCAGAATAAAACCCGCCGTTTCCGACTTCGGTAAACTTCTTCTGCCAGAAGTGCTTGATACAATCTGGTACCCTTGCGAACAATTTTTTCATGCCCCCAATTCCTTCTTTACCTCTTTGGAAGTGATTAATGGACATTCCTTCTCAGACATTATGAGGTTGTCGCAGAGCCCCTTGAAGCGGATTATATTTTTAGTGTTTTTCTTCGGACCCTTTTCGTGAACGGCTTACCAGATGTTGTGTAGTCAATCACACAATAAACAAGGGACATATTATGTTTTGCTCATCAAATCTTTTTGTTCAGTTAATGCAAGCCTCCTTTTGTCTTTTGAGCTATTGTCAGTTTTAGCATACGATTTGAATTATTTAAAGCTCTCGCCGCGCCATAAACTTAACAATCGATCTCGTCAATCGTGGCGTGTATGATGTAGCGAAAACTTTGGCGGATACAAAGTGTGAAACAAAACCAACGGCCGATCATAAGAGTAAGAGACCTATGCATCAACTTAGCACAAAGGTAAATTCGGCAAGACAGTACGCATGCCGCATTCGGTGTCTAATTGACTACATAACGTCTGACAAGAGTTTCACTCCCAGGGTTCTAAAGTGCGCGCGCGAACTGCAGATTGGTCATCACACAGTCAACAAGTCAAAGATGCTAACCATCATGCAGCATATTATTACAGAATACAGATACTATATGACGCTAGAAGAAGTCTAGAGTGGAGGGAGAGGTGGGCCAGAGAAAATGAACAGTCTTTCTCTTAACACCCACTGCATCAAAACTCAAAGAACATAGATAGGTTGAAGGAGCTGTGCAGTGCCCTTATAACACCTAAGAGGGAATTCCCAGCGTTCACTACCAAGGAGGTAAAGAAAGCATTAAGAAGCATGAAGAACTATTCCGGTCCATGTCCATATGGTTCACGACCGTCGGAAACGGCGGGTTTTATTCTGGCGTGTCAAGGTGTGATTTCCACTTTAACATTCCGTCGACACATTTTGGACGAAGACATTTCCGATGAAAGCTGTAGGGCGTGTCAAGCACATTTCAAACACCCAGAACACACACTACCTATTTGCCCAACTTATGCGTCACGCTTACGCCATTAGTCCTGAAACCGCTCCGTCAAATGCTTTTAGGGAGATAGAGTCAATTTTCGAAAATAAGAAGTGCCGCAAATACTGCAACGTCATATTCTCGACAATTTTTTCCTTTGCTAACTCGAGGCCTGACATATCTCTCCTTGAGATCAAAGAAACCTAGAAGCACTTTGCACGTGAATAATATCTATTCCATATAAATATCCGCCCGAAGTTTAAACTCACAACAGTAAAAACGACAGTAAAATCACGGAATCACAGCACTGAGAAAAATTTTAAGCTCAAGTCAAACACTCTGAACTCTCGGCATAAGACGAAGCAACAACAAACACGTCCTTACAGCTCGGCTGCTCAAGCGAGACTCAACAAATATTAATCTTCACATTCGTTCATTTTATTTGCTACTTTTCATTTTTTTGGGCATTTTTCGGTCACGATGCAGGTAAATTTACAAACAGTTTCTAAAATTAATTCATTTTTTCGATACGCAGAAAGCAAGCAGCTTCAGGAACCATAATACACTGTCCTTGTAATGTAATTACTAGTTACACCCAACTCTCGGATTCTGTCCCCCCGGTCTCAGCCTTCCAAGAACTGCTGGTCCACGCAGTTTCTCAGGTGGCAGGGCGAGAGACGGTTGCGACTTTTGCCTCGGAAGGGTCCGTTTGCGCGAGTACTCAGTCGAGTATATTGTGCAATATTGCATTCCAATTGGAAAAGGTTAGGCGACCCTGCATGTTTAAGTTTGGAGCCCCTCCCCCCACCCGTGGCCAAGGCTATTTTCAGGCAATCCCCGAAACTGGATTGAAACTGACAGTTTGGTGTACATACATTTTTGTCTGTCTTCGGATGAGCAAAAATATTATTTTTAGTTCCGATATTTTTAAATTGAATTAATAGCACACTCGCTGCAGAGCATCGTCGTTTTTAAAAAAGATTATTTTTTTTAATTGAACATTTTGGATAAAAATGAAATTTGAAATTATTCCTGGAATAAAAAACATATTTAATTTCAAACTTAAAGCAATCAAATTTGATCGTGCGAATTTTTTGCCTTATTTGAAAAACAATTCAACTTTTTGAATAAAATCGAGCCTAAAATTTTTTCCGTTTTGCTAACTAGTTCGTCACTCACATTATTATTATCTGATTATTAAACTGTTGAAGTGGATTACAAGATTTGTGTACTTATATAAATAAAAATGTGCTGATGACAAATATAGAATTGAAGTCTATTCACTATTCAGTAAGAAAATTACTTGAGGTTCTCAAGATGTAATAAGATTGAAAATACATGTCCCTAAAAACAGTAATTTTTTTTGTCAGGCTATATTTTTTATTTTATATAATGAATCATCTGATCTAAATTATTCATAAAATTTGAAGAAATCTTTTCCAAATCCTTTAAAATCCCTCGAAATATGATAAAATCATCCTTTAAAATTTGATGAAGTCCTTTAAAATTCAATTAAAGGTTTTCAAATCTCTTAAAAACTTTGCAGCATATGAAATCTTTTCAAATGTCTGAAATCGCGAGAACTCATATAGAATATTTGGAAAACGCTTGGAATACCTAAAAATGATAAGGATATTCTGTAACCATCGCAACCCTATCAAATTTGTCAAAATTTCTTACAAAACGTTCAAAAACTACTTCACACTACCAGGAGATAACAAATTTCATTGTAAATTTATCTTTTTAGTCCATAATGCAACTACTAAATTTTCCATTGAAACTTCATCTTCTTTGTTTGAAAATTCAATCAATTGGTTGAAAATTACACTACTTTGCTAAAACTTCATTTTCTTTGGTTGAAGTTAAAATTATTTTGTTAAAAATTCGTTTTTTTTGGTTGAAAATTCATTTTTGGTTCAAGATTGAACTCTTTGATGAAGATTAGTATTCTTTTGTTGAAAATTGATTTCTTCACTAAAAATTTAAATGTTCTATTTCGGTCCTAAAATTGATAATATTTTTTCGATTTGCTTGATCATGATGCTATTTGTTCATTTCATAAACAAAATATATAAATAACGATTCAAATAATGAATTATAATTTTATTTGATATTATAATTTTCTTAAGACAAATAATATTACTTCTGAATTATTTTTCGCTTGCACACACTTCTGCGCATTGAATCCAAAAGATAATAAAGGTCGAAAAGCTGTTTACCAAATGATACACGAAAAAAAAATTCAGCATTTGTTTATTACTTGCATTGATGTAAAATTTTAAACAATAACAATTCAAAAATCGCTTCCACGTATCAGTTGTGAATTCAGTAACAAAATTCTTCGACACAAACAGAATTCAAAATCAATTAAGAATTGCGCCCTACAAGTTATCGTTAACTATGTTCTTTGATTTCGCCCCACTGTCTCTGTCGTTGCGGGTGGATAATGAGGGTTCGCGAATGCACTAAAAAATTAATATCCCTATAAAGTATACGCTGTAGCTCAAAAATAATGAAAATTCTGTTAGCCGTTGCAAATTCTGCGGGCAGTTGGAAATTCTGTTGGCATTTTAAACATTTGAAGGAAAAAAATTGAATGGCCTTATGGGGATAAGCAAAAGATCAAACAAAAGAAGCCTTGATAAGCATAATACATTTACATTCAAATCTTTTTGTTTAGTTTTGATCCGACAACGAATTGCAAAGAATATCATATTTTAGTTTATCTTTTTTCTTTCGAATTAATGATACACATACTGTAGACTATCTTCATTGGAAGCAACTTCTCTAAACCAACGTGGAGAGATTGGGTACTGTCTGCCTACAGGACATTCCCTCATTTCAGTTACGGTCATATTTTCAACTGCACCGCTTATCATGTTTATTTTGATTCTCGAACTATATTTATTTGCCTTATATATTCCAAGAAGAAGCCCACTATACTCCAGTATTGCAAAAACGTCACCATTGGATGTTGATAAAACAATATGTTCTCGGTTTGGTACGGGCACATATTTATTCTGTTCTGCTCGCATTTTAATTGGTAAACCGGCAGGAATAACATATCTTCGAAATTCCAATTGCTGGTTCGGATTTTTCTGGGGAATAAGCCTAATATATCCAAGTTTTGCAAGTGCATATCCAAGTACTTCATTAGGAAAACGCGAAGAAGAACTAGGATTACGTTCGACGTTTGGATTCCGTTCACACTGTAGTGAATCGTAATTTGCTGGCACTTTAATAAAACTGCTTGAGAAGATCGCTGGACTTTTGCCTACTGGACAATCCCTCTTTTCATGTGGAGTCAAATTATCAACTGCGCCGCTTATCATATTCATTTTTACTCGCGAACTACTTTTATCCGGCCTATAAATTCCACGAAGAATCCCACTATAATCCAATATTGCAAAAATGTCAGCATTGGATGTTGATAATACAATATATTCTTGGGTTGGCACGGGCACATATCTATTCAGTTCTACTAGAAATTTAATTGGCATACCGGCAGGAATAACGTATCTTCGAAATTCAAATTGCAAGTTTCGATTTGTGTGAGGGATAAGCCGAACATATCCGAGTTGCTCTATTGTACATCCAAGTTCTCGGTCGAAAGGACGCCTGCGCAGAGAAGAAATGGATCTGGCACGAAGTCGAGGCTCGTGAGGAGATGTCCGGTCAGGTGAATGTGGTCTGGCAGAAGCAGAATCAGGATTATGTTCGTCATTAGGACCCAGGCTAGCAGCAAATCTGGACCTACCACGAAAAGGAGCCTCCTCTGGAGAAGTCCGGTCAGGCAAATGTTGTTGTCGAGCAGCAGCAGAAGAAGAAGAAGGGCCAGGATTATGTTCGTCATTAGGACCCAGGCTAGCCGCAAACCTGGACCTACATGAAAAAGGAGCCTCCTCTGGAGAAGTCCGGTCAGGCAAATGTTGTTGTCGAGCAGCAGAAGAAGAAAAAGGGCCAGGATTATCTTCGTCATTAGGACCCAGGCTAGCAGGAAACCTGGACCTACCACGAAAAGGAGCCTCCTCTGGAGAAGTCGGGTCAGGCAATTGTTGTTGTCGAGCAGCAGAAGAAGAAGAAGAAGGGCCAGGATTCCGTTCGATATTAGGTTTTTTGGCAGGCCGTGAACTGCATTCTGCAAGAAGAAATAGAAGATTCTTTTTTTTCAGCACATTTATGTCTAATGTCTTTAGCTGAATTCAACGTTTCTTTGCAGAAAGCATCTTTCTGCTGATTTAACAAAAATTATGAGAAATAACTTTTAATTATAAGAACTCCCCTCTGTACATTTTTCTTTTTGAATAAACATTAATTTTTTGTACAAGACGAGTGCATAAACGCTTTAATAACATTGATGACAATAAACGATTTTCTGCTATACGAAAACCGCCATAAGATAAACGGTTTTTCATATATCCAATTCTTTGAAAAATATGTTTTCACTCAGTGTTTACTGTCAATTCACACTTAACAATCAATCATTTGAAATAAGCCAAATAAATAATTGAATTGCAATTATTTCAAAATTCTATAAGGAAGAGTTGAGCGTGAAAACTGACAATCTGAAAATGATTAAGGCTCACTGTGTTTTAATTTATCTTAACTCGTTGTTTTATTTTTGAAATTTATTCTGAATTCGTTAAAATTCTCCTGGAACTCTTATAAACATCATCGAACTCTTTTGAATTCAAAAGAAAATTAGAC